>JAJQQW010000002.1:37176452-37393952 GCA_025583905.1 Ia io | reverse complement strand
TCTTATTCACCAATATTACCCTAATAAATTTAATAAAATGCATGTTATTCATTCATGAGATGTTATAAAATTACTATATCATAACACTGTTCTACACTCTGTGGATAGAGTGGTAATAAAAATAGTTAAGATCCCCTCATTCATAATAAAGAAAACAGAGCAAAAATGCATAACCCACTATCAAATAATAGTGATATTGCCATCAAATTTTAATAATGTAAACAAATAAAGAGTGGTAATGACAAACCTTATATAAAAAAAGTGAGGGGAACCCAGTTGGCAGGTTGCCTGAATCACCAAGAGCACAGAGTCTAGTGGATATTAAGTTTTAAATTCTTGTAGCATATTTAAGAAAAGGTAAAAATTAGGTAGTTGGTTACATATGTCTAGAGCTCCACTGTCCCATATGATTACCATTAGCCACATGTGGTTATTTAAATTTGCTTTAATTAAACTTAAATTTCAGTTCCTCATTTATACTAGCTGCATTTCCAGAGCTTAAATAGGTACCTGGGGCTAAAGCTACCATATTGGACAATATAGACATAGAACACATCTGCCTTTGCAGAAATTTCAAATGGAAGCACTGCTTTAGAGATCAGAGAAAGGTCAGATATGGGGACATGAATTTTGAAATTAAAAAATGACAACAAAAGTTTCTTTTACTTGAGCAACTGGTTAGATAGTGGTACCAATTTCTGAGATGAGTAGAGAAAAGAAAAGGTTGGTATTCACATTTCATATTGAAAGTTTTCCATCTACAGAGGATGCAACCTGAATGATATATTAAAGTATTTAACAAAATTAAATATTATAAATAGAAAGAAATTTGTAATTAAGAATGTTAGTATCAAACTTGAAACACTGCAAGGAAAAATGCATATAATCCTGATGCACAGATATATACTCTATATATCTTATAATTTTTGGAAACCTATTGTAGATTTTTTATCATGTCCAATTCGTAGAGTTCTGTTCCCACAAATGCAAAATCACTTGGATACTAAAGATATAACCAAAACAACTAAATTCCATTCCTAGAATGCTGGCAGAATCAACCCTTCAACTTTCACATATGCACAAGTAGCAACACTTCTGTTGATGATTAAGACTAGAAAAGTTTAGCCGATACCGGTTTGGCTCAGTGGATAGAGCGTCGGCCTGCGGACTGAAGGGTCCCGGGTTCGATTCCGGTCAAGGGCATGTACCTTGGTTGCGGGCACATCCCCAGAAGGGGGTGTGCAGGAGGCAGCTGATCGATGTTTCTCTCTCATCGATGTTTCTAACTCTCTATCCCTCTCTCTTCCTCTCTATAAAAAATCAATAAAATAAAATTAAAAAAAAAAAAAAAAAGACTAGAAAAGTTTAGTTCCATTACCTAAATCACCCCAGTAACTCCATTTTAGGACACAATGGATTGCACAGGCAAAATCCATGAGATAGATAGATGATAGATAGATAGATAGATAGATAGATAGATAGATAGATAGATAGATATAGACAGACAGATAGATGATAGACAGGCAGATGGAAGGATAGATATAGAAATCTCCTTTCTTAGATAATCTTATGAATATTTTAAAATTTATCTCCCAAATCATTTATCACTGCTTTTAGTAAATGCAAATTGAAATTCCAATACCTAGTGTCCTTTACATGTTTCTATATTTATTCTAAGTTGCATTAAAAATATAAAAAGTGCAAAGCAAACTGTACTCCTACCATAAATTTCCTTTTAGCTATTTTTTTCTTTCTAGCTCCTTCTTATGTTTCCTACTTAATTTGTTTGTAATAATACAAGGACTGCTATTATTATAATAATTAAAATGTCTTAAAATAGGGATAGTTTGCCTTTTTAGAGATCCTTTGAAAATAAAGTTATCATGTGTGTGTCTAATCACTGAAGATAATGCAAATAATATATAGCAAGGAAGCAAAGCCTGTCAAAACAGATGATTACAGGTCAGAAAAGGACTTGACCAACCCATATAACATGAAAGAAGCATGAGTGTATCTGTAATAAAATACTTGGTGATTTTGTTTTATTCGTATTCTTTTGCTAAATGGTAAAAGTATTTTAACATTGGATTTTTATTTCCCAGAAAAACACTATTTATTCTTTAAAATATTTGATATATTAAAATCTAATTTATTGCTGTGAATAATTAATTTATTGCTGTGAATAATAAATTAAGCCATATAGCCTTTTTTTATGTTAGAACTTCCAATAAGTACCATTCAATTTACCCAGGAATGAAGTGTATAAATAATTCCTCTATTATATATTCTATGGGCTTATCAAATTTGAGACAACTTGCAATCCACCACCAAATTCAGACATTAGTATTTAGAAGACCTCATCAATGTTAACTATTAATGGATTTTATAATTATTCTTCCTGAACATTAGTGAGAAAGTTGAGACATAAAACAAACAAATTCAACTTTAAATGTCCTCAATTTTATTCATGAGCAATTACTTGGATCAAACACTTTAAGATGTTTTTCAAGGTCACTTGGTAAAAACTTCATCATTTCTAGCTAAGTGGTAAACAATTATAAATGTTCTTAAGCCTTTGGTACTTTGAAAACAGTGAAATTACCAGCACATGTTTCACTTCATTGTTGGTTTAAGATCTGAGAAAATTATCTTATCTTTCTTTTGTTAGTTCTTGGTATTTTGTAATATTTTTCCCATTATACACAAAAGGATCTCAGCTTTTCTAGATATTTTCATGTATGGCCATTTCCACTTCCCCATTACAAATAAATCATCCTGATAGCCAGTGTTATACAGGTCTTACCAATCAGTGGAGGAGAGATGTAGTACTTGAGGACAACTGGTGTGGAGATTTTAATAAAATGTCACACTTGGAGAAGAGAGCCAAATACACATTTTGACCAAACGCTAAGTGTTTGAGGGTTAAAGTCAGTGATCTATCACTGTTTTTATATCAACAGTGTAGATTGAATTAGTAGACTATAAGAATAAATCTAAACTTTAATTTGAGATAATTATTATTGCAATTTTGTTACTAAAGCTTTTGTTCTATAGACTTATAAAGTTTGAACTTACTGCACAGGAATAATAGTTTTTCAGCACAGAAATCTTCTAGATTCTTTCATTGGACATTATACTACACATCCTATATATCTTATATAATAAAAAGCTAATATGTAAATGGTCGTCACACCCTCACTTGCAACAACTGATCAGCAGAAGGCTGCATGCGCAGCAGGCACGCGCAGGTGGGAAGTGGCGAGTGGCCTACTGCACACGATTTTGCATGCTGGGCCACTAGTTTATGCTATAAAGAGTTGTTCAGTTTTATTGGCTGTTGGTGAAAGAACAAGCATAGTTTGGCAGATTTTATCATGTAAAATATTTTGCTGAAAGGTGCTGGTAACACTTTATTACATTTATCTTCTCTAATAGCAACTAAGATAAAAACTAATTTCCTCTTCAATCCCTAGACTTGATGATTTGATGATGATGATATTCAAGTTCACTGAAGTACAAAAGAAGAGTTATGCAATGCTAAAAGAATATGAATTTGACTATTTCTAAAGCAGACCAAGATTTCTACCCTAATTTGTATTTTTATCATATTTTACACCCATTTCTTTATATAATCATTTGACAAAAAATATGCTGTTAAATCTTGGATCTAGAAATGTGACTATAAAGCATATTTCTAATATTCAAAATAATGACAATCTCTGAAGTTTTATTTGCATCATTTTCTAGTAGGAGAAATGAAAAGAGGATTTTTATAGCAAGTAAGAATTATTCTTACTTCCAAAGCCCAAAACTGCAACCATTTCTTCAAGCATTCTGGCAAACAAACCCTTTGGGTTAATCACAAAAGTCTCTCTTATTTACTGACAATAATGGTAGTCATGATCAATAACTTAAATAATTAGCTATTGGTACAATCTTACTACTTAGTATTGATCTCCTCACCTTTCATTATAGAGACATTCTTTGATATAGCATGCTTTAACAGATTAGTTATTTTTTCAACTTTTTAAAAAATTGTAAATATATGCATACCCCATGGACACGAATAACAGTTTGGACAAAGGTCAAGGATGGATGAGGTGGGGTGGGTGGAGGTGGGCAAAAAGTTCAGCTGTAATAATGTCAACATTAAAAATTTTAATAAAAATTTAAAATAACTTGTAAATGTACTTGGTAAGGAATTTTAAAATTCAGTGAATAAGGATAATGAAAGTGACACACTATTTTTTGCATATAGTCAAGAATTTGCTTATATTTTGCTCTGCTATAATTCCATCCTAAATATTCAATTGAAGTATATTGGGAAAAACTTATCCTTATAATTCCTTGATAAATTTTAACTACCACCTTATTTGTTCCATTGCTACTGGCACTTCCATAAATATTATATTCACTGATTTTCCATCCTATTAATATTTACTCAATCAGATTCACCACGATTTTGATGTGTTATGCCCCAACGTCTCGTGGCAAGCAAGTAAAATAAAAGCAATTATTAAAAATGCAGCCAGACTTGAAATAGAATCTATTAAGTTCTTTGGGTCTAGATATCTGATGAATAAAGCAAAAATAAAAACATTTAATGATTTAAATACTCTTTGGAGTATAGCAACATGTCATTAAAGGAAATGTTCTAGTAACATATTTTTTAAAATTAACTTTCCTAGGGCCCATAACTTAGGCAAATATTGAAAATCCTCTTCAACTGGTGAAAATAATTGGCAGTTTCTGGGAAATTACTTGAAATTTTAAATTTTGATCTTCAAAAATTTCCAAAGGAAATATTTTTCAGGTTAACCATTTAAAAATATATTGTTTGAAATTTAATTAACGACAATAAAATGTAGTTTGGGAAACATTTTCATAACTCTTTTTTCTACATATTATTCTTGTTTGTATGTGTGATTAATAATGGGATTTTTCAACTCATGAGTATATAAAAAAGTTAACATTCTTATAAGATGCTAACAGTTTCTAAATAAATTATTTTTAAATACTTAGAGCTTTTATGGAAATATGTAATTTAATGAATCACTTTCAAGGATTACTGATGTATGTATATAAAATTTAAGCTATACTATACTATGGTCACTGTCATCTTCAGATTTGCAGACTCAGGGATATTTTTCTTATCAATATATATGGATAATATGGTTTCAATAATGCTATCAATCTACATTTAATTTTGAATATATTTGAGATTTTATATTGAATTTTGCACAAAATGAAAAATGTTTACTATGAACATTTATATTCAATTTTATAGACATGTGTATATTTTACATGTATATATAAACTGATAATGGAAGTGAATATGTAAACAATATAAAGGTATTTTTCAATATAAGTTATATCTGGAATATTAATATGTCTTAAAATTAAAGATAATCACTATAGTCCAAATAAAACATCTTCATAACAGTGAGATTACATTGATTAAACAGGATATACCCTGTGTAACCACTTTATAATTGACAACACACAATATTTCCATAAATATGATTAACATACACATTTATTTAGAATTCCAAAGGGAAAAATTAATCTGATAGTGAGTGATAGATTGTGTTTAATGAAGCTCAACTCTGGTGTACATGTAAATTAACTATAAATAAGTAATCAACTGCAGTGTAAAACTTGTTTTAACTAAATTCTAGAGCAGTTGTCTGATGCTTAAGTCAGAAGTTTGGTTTACTACCTCAATTCTAAAGAAGCTAAATATATATAGATACATATAGATATATATACACTAGAGGCCCGATGCACAAAAATTCGTGCAAGAGTAGGCCTTCCCCCGGCTGCTGGCACTGATTTCCCTTTGGTACCCGGAACCCGGGCTGGCTTCCTCCGGGCCACCCACAGACACCTGAGACCAAGGCTGTCTTCCCTCCAGCCCAGGCTTTGTCAGGAAGGACGTCCGGAAGATTTCCAGTCTAATTAGAATATTACCCTTTTATTACTATAGATATTTATATATATATATATATATATATATATATATATATATATATATATATATATATATTATATATATATATATATGTACATCTTTATAATTTATACTAGTGACCTGGTTCACAAAATTCATGCACATTATAAGGGAATTAATTAGAGGAAATATTTTAATATTGCTATTTGCCCTTTATCTATAATAGAAGTGTCAGAGATTAAAGAAAATCAGTAAAATGTATATGAAAATCTTTCTCCTGTCAGAGTCTGGGGCACACCACAGGAATCAGAGTCAAGTCCCTGCCCACATGTGCCTCAAAATTGCGTGAGACCCAGACTTGGCTGGCCCCACCCTCAATGGATTAGATCCAGACCCCGCTGGCCCCACCCCCAACAAACCCTGCCAGGCAGGGTGTGTGGCCTCAGGTCTCCTGGCCCGGCACCAGGGCAGGGGGCACACCTTGAGATTACCCGTCAAGCCCAGTGGGCGGGGGGCATGGTCTGAGGTCCCCCGTCAAGCCCTGCCAGGTGGGGGTGCAGCCTGAGGTCCCCTGTCAAGCCCCACCAGACGGGGGGCACAGCCTCAGGTCCCTGCTGATTGCTCGTTAAGGCCTGTTACGGGAACTCGGCTTCCGCTGTGGGCACAGCCATCTTGTGCTACGGAATCCCTGCCTCCACTGTGGGCACAGCCATCTGGTGTTACGGAATACCTGCCTCCGCTGTGGGCGCAGCCATTTTGACTGTTATGGCATGATGGTCAATTTGTATATTCCCTCTTTATTAGATAAGATAGTATGTAAATATAAGTTGTCCCCCAAGAATGTATAATGTATATATACTAGTGGCCCAGTGCACAAAAATTCATGCACTTGGGGGGGTTCCCTCAGCCCGGCCTCCATCCTCTCACAGTCGGGGACCCCTTGGGGGATGTTCACCTGCCAGACTAAGCCTGCTCCCCAGGGGATCAGACCTAAGCTGGCAGAAAGACATCCCTCTGGCAGCTCGGGAGCCCTGGAGGGATGTCCAACTGTGGCTTAGGCCCGCTCCCCTCCCCACGGGGAGCAGGCCTAAGCCACAGCCAGACATCCTTAGTGCTGCAGAGGAGGTGGGAGAGGCTCCTGCCACCACTGCTGCGCTCACAGCAGTCAGCTCAGTTTGTGGCTGAACAGAGCTTCCCCTGTGGGAGTGCACTGACCACCAGGGGCAGCTCTTGGGTTAGTGTCTGTCCCCTGGTGGTCAGTGCATGTCATAGCAACCGGTCATTCCTGGTCGTTCAGCTATTAGGGTCAATTTGCATATTACCCTTTATTATAGAGGATGTTATATAAGATACTTTGATTAGCTATAAAGGCAGTGTTTATTAAAATATATTTCATTTTCAAAATTGAGCTATCAGCTGCTAACATATGTATACATTTTTTGGGGGACACCCTCCATATGTGTGTATATATATATATATATATATATATATATATATATATATATATACTAGTAGCCCGTTTGCATGAAGATTCGTGCAATAGACCTTCATTCACCTGGCTGCCTGCACCAGTTTTCTGCCGGAACCAGGGGACCCAGGCCTTGGCTGTGGCCACCGCCTTCTGCCTTCTTTCAGGGTCGGGGCTTGGCCCTGGGTGGTGGCCTTGGGCTTGGCCGCTCCCAACATCCCTGCTACCGATCGCAGGAGCTGACCTCCAGTGGTTTCCTGCGATCGGTGCAGGCTCCCTGCTGGTGCCCAAGGCCGGGAAAGCCTCGGGCGGCTTTCCCGGCCTTGGGCTCGGCCGCACCCAGCGTCCCTGCTAGGGATCGCAGGAGCCGACCCCCAGTGGTTTCCTGCAATCCTTGCAGGCTCCCCGCTGGTGCCCAAGGCCGGGAAAGCGTCGGGCAGCTTTCCCGGCCTTGGGCTCCGCCATACCCCAACGTCCCTGCAACGGTTTCCTGGTGGGCGTGGTTGGTGGCGTGGCTTGGTTGGTGGGCATGGCTTGGGCGTAGCAAAGGTGTGGTCAATTTGCATATTTGTCTATTATAAGGTAAGATATGCTTATTGACTGCATATTGTTTAGTAGGCACTAAACTAGAAAGTATATAGTCTTTATTGTATTCATTCTTCATACCAGTCTTAAAAATTCAGCATTATGTTAATTTTAGATATGAGAAAAATTGATTGCTGGACTAATCAGTAACCAAGCCAGGATTGTTACACAAATCAATATGGCTGCAATATCCCTGTTATTACCTGTTATTTTATAATGTACTAGAGGCCTGGTGCACGAAATTCGTGCATGGAGGTGTGTGTCCCTCAGCCCAGCCTGCACCCTCTCCAATATGGGACTCCTCGAGGGATGTCCAACTACCCATTTAGGCCCGATCCTACCGGGCAGTCGGACATCCCTCTCACAATCCAGGACTGTTGGCTTCCAACTGTTCACCTGCCTGCCTTCCTGATTGCCCCTAAGCACTTCTGCCTGCCAGCCTGATTGATGCCTAACTGCTCCCCTGCCAGCCTGTTTGCCCCTAACTGCCCTACCCTGCAGGCCTGATCACCCCTAAATGCCCTCCCCTGCAGGCCTGGTCCACCCCAACTGCTCTCCCCTGCAGGCCTGCTCCCCCCAACTGCCCTTCCCTGCAGGCCCGGTCACCCCCAACTTTCCTCCTCTGCCGGCCTGGTCACCCCTAACTGCCCTCCCCTGTAGGTTTGATCACCCCCAACTGCCCTTCCCTGCAGGCCCGGTCACCCCCAACTTCCCTCATCTGCCAGCCTGGTCACCCCCAACTGCCCTCCCCTGCAGGTTTGATCACCCCTTGCAGGCCTGGTCCCTCCCAACTGCCCTCCCCTGCTGGCCTGATCATCCACAAATGCCCTTCCTTGCAGGCCTGTTCCCTCCCAACTGCCTTCCCCTGCTGGCCATCTTGTGGTGGCCATCTTGTGTCCACATGGGGGTAGCCATCTTGTGTGTTGGAGTGATGGTCAATTTGCATATTACTCTTTTATTAGATAGGATTCTTATAATTTATATAATGAATAAATCTATCAGTAGTTAAATATATGTATATGGTAAATTTTAAAAAATATAATCTCTGTATTAGATATCTAAATGTGATCACTAATGAAGAGAAACTTGAAGAAGCAGATGGATTGAAGAATGTGAAATCATTTTTTCATGAGTGGCCAAAATTGCATCCCACTTAAGTAGAAACACCATCCAACATAAGAGACATGACCTGATCTCCAGTGTATGTATTTTCCATTACTGAATCACTTTAATATGTTTGCAAATACCCCTGTGATATAACTAACAAAAGATTTGACAGGACACCTGCTTTGTTATATGCAAATAAAGCATAAGAACAGAAAGCATATGGCATTTTTAAATAAAGATTATGAGTTTCATAGAATGATAATATGTTAAATACATATACATTTGAAAATCTGTCACTGAAGGTAGACTTTACAGAGCATCACAAACACTCACAAAGATCATGCTATAGAGTTTTGGGGAGTTATTGGTGAGTACAAAACACACTCATGATATTCTGAATGACAATAAGCTATAAAGTATGTGTCTGGAATCAGCTCTTGCTGATAAAACCTGCTTCAACTTCTAATTTCTATTAAAATATCTGCTGCTACTCCAGTGATTGGCTTACCCAATAGAATTTTTACAAGAGTACTATCTGACGCAAAGAAAGATACTTTATGGGGAACATAAAACTCCTAGAGGTCAAAACTAAAGTATAAATGTCTTCTCTGAAGTCTAGTTAATATTCTTGTTTACATACTTTGCCTAGATCTCCATTAATGAGGTCCTAATTACCCATAGCTGGTGTTTACTACAGCTTTACCCCCAACCCCTCAACTTAGAAAAATTCTGAAGCAAACAAGTCAAAATTGATGGTATTTCCAGCTTTGATATATTGGCCAAACTCTAACATATAAGCTTCTGTCCTGCTCTTGTAATCAATATGATTACATCTACTACCATAATTATTGGATCCTTTTTATGGTTCTGAATCAAAATCATTACAATGGTAATAAGTCCAGTATTCAATTTTATCATCACGACTCCCAGCTTGACCTTATTCTCTTGCTTCTTTTCAATCCTCTTTCATCTTCTCATAATGTCACTAATAAACATTTTATATTTTCTAGAATTTTTTAAAATTGATATATTATTTAATTCACATCTATTACAATGAATGCTTTAGTTAATTTTATCTTGCAGATTATATAAAAAGAAAAGTAATAATGTATCCAGAGTTGTACTGCCAGAAAGTGGCAAAATTGGCCATTTATTATTCCAGAAACTATACTCACAAAACCTCTAACAAATTAAAATTCTGATTCTAAACTTTTTTTTTATATTACCACTTGCTGGAAGATCTAAACCTTGTAAGACCTTGATGATGTCTACAGACCTATCTAGATATTTTATGTAGCCTATTCAAAGTCATTGTCATTGCACTCTAGGAACTGTGTGTTTTCCCCTTGTCATTCCACTCTGGAACTGTGTGTTTTCACCCATTATGATCTCATTGACATAAACTGCTTGACAGGATTCCCATTTCTTATCTTCCCAGCCCATACTGTGAAAACCACAACTCTTATTCCCCAGATGATATTTCCACCCAAATCAATGTGTGGGTCTTTCATTATGTATTCAACCATTAAATAATAACTTACAAGCTCTTACTATGAGAAAAGAGTATCCTAAGAACTGTAAACATAATAATAAACAAGATAGAGAATACTTCCTATCTTGTCTCATGCTAATATTTCCATCTAATTAAGAAAATTAACTCTCAAGGACTTGCTCATCCATTTTTTGAAGAACAAAAAATTCTAAACTCCCCATTTTTATTCTCATTTACAGGAACATGGACTAAGAGTTTGAAACCATTCAAAATTTGTATACACATGTGACTGTAAGCCAGTTTATTATGTGTACCAGTTAATAATGTGGATTTTGTAATAAAAGAAAACACGATAATTTCAAGAGAAACATCAAAAGTGCTTTATTCAAAGGCAAATGAATCAGTCTATAGTGAGTTTCTTTCTGGGCCAAGAGTAACCATTATTGCTTGTCTCATTTTCAGTTCCTATAAGTGTATTCCTAGTATCAAATGAGCTCACTCATCTAGGGGAAAAGATGAACAACATAGACTGAAGAATAAGAACAGAATCGATAAGACTGTCAGACCTCAGAGGGAAGGTAGGGGAGGATGGGGATAAGGGAGATAGATCAACCAAAGGACTTGTGTGATTGCATATGAGCCTAACCAGTGATCATGGACAACAGGGGGGTGAGGGCATGCGTATGGAGGGGTTTGGGATGGGAATGGGGGAGGGGTTGAGGACAAATATGTGATACCTTAATCAATAAAGTAATTTTTTAAAAAGTCCTTTATTCAAAGTATTGCCCATCACTAGCTACACATTTCCCCCATCTTTCAGGTAATTTGTGGATACTGTCCCAATAGAACTTTTCTTGTTTTGAGGAAAACCATTCAGAGACCCAATTTTCCACTTATTCGTATGTTTTGAAGTGCTGCTCAGAAAGTACATGTGCCATCGATCAGAACAAGTGGTAATCTGAAGGAGCAAGGTCTGATGAGTACAGTGGGTGCATTAATACTTCCCAGGCAAGATCTTTTAACGTATCTTTAACTGGTTTTGAAGTGTGTGATGGTAGGTTATCATGAAGCAAAATTACTTTACCGTGTCTTCTGGCCCATTCTGGTCATTTCATGATCAAAGTGTGGTTCAAATTGATTATTTGTGGTCAGTAGCAATCAGTATTAACAGTTTCACCTGGTTTTAGAAGCTCATAATACACCACACCTTCCTGATCCCACCAAAAGCAGAGCATTGTCCTCTTTCTGAAGTAATTTGGCCTTGCAGTCGATGTTGATGGTTTACCTGGATCAATCCATGATTTTGTGCATTTGGGGTTCTCAAAATAAATCCACTTTTCATCACCAGTCACAATGCGATGCAAAAAAGACTTTTTTTCGTGCCATTGAAGCAACATTTTACTGATGACGTTTTGGTTTTCCATTTGTCTTTTGTTCAGCTGATGTGGCACCCATTTTACTTCCTAAAAATCTTTCCCATTCCTTGCAAATAATCAAGAAATTGTTTGCTGAGCAATGTTTAATCCTTCTGCAAGTTGTTTTTGAGATTGACACCTATCTACATTCAATAATGCTTGTAATAGTTTGTCTTCAAACTTTTTCCGTTGACCTGGATGTTCTTTGTCTTTCACATCGAAATAATCACTTTTAAAGAGTTTAAACCAGCGTTCACAAGTATCTTGAGATGGAGCATGTTCACCATAAGCTTCCCGAAGTATATGATAACTTTCAGTAGCACTTTTCTTCAAAATAAAGTAATGAATTAAAACTTCTCACAAATGCTCTTTTTGGGGGCATGAAATTTGACATTTTTAAGTGTAAAAACATCTATGATGTTAACACCTGCAGCAAATTTGACATGTGAAGTTTTGAAGCTTGCTGTCAATACAACAAAATATCATACATATCAAATAGCATATTTATCAACATATGTGTAACTCCATCTATTGAAAAAAATCCGCATTATTAACTGGTACACCTAGTAGTTTCTACTGTTATCATCTCCTATGAAGTTATTCACCAAGAAACAAGAATTGTATCTAATCAAATCTGCTAATGAAGCCTATGAAATGTTTATTTATTCATATAAGCCACAACCAGAAAATGTAAGACTGGACAAAGAGTGGGTTCCTATAGCTCATGAATGGCAAATCACAAAAGAGAATAGAATGGCAAATTACAAAATAAAACATTTACTTAAAAGCCTGGCCAATAAATGCAAGTAATGTACTTTAATCTGAAACATGGCTGATATAAGCACATAAAAGCCAGATTCTTCTCTAATTTTCTTACTGTGAGTCAACAGGGTGGTTGACCACAGGGCTGCCCCACAGACTGTAAGACACTGAGGGAGGAAATTGTGTGATGTTTATAAACCTGACCGTAGTATATAGCTCAGACTATAGAATAAATACAACTTCCTACATGATAGGGCCATTCTCTTATATGCAAGTTGCATATTTCCATGGAAAAAGTTTACTACTTTTTCAAATCTAAGATTTGGACTCTAAACAAATTTCTGGACACAATCTTCTGATGTTGCTTTGTTTGGCATTTAAATTCTGATATGGAGTTCCTGCCCTAAGTGTAATAAAAATAAATGGAGACAGACAATCCAACATGGTGATTTAGACAGATTCTGGACTCATCTACTCCCATGGAAATACTGAATCTACATCTACATAAGGAAAAAAATTACCCTGAAAACTATCTGAATAGTTCCTTCACATCAGCATATGAAAAAAATGGTCACGTTATAAAAATAGGAAAGGCTGAGATGCACGTTCACCAAAACCACCGCCCCCAGTACAGTGACCCATGACCCATAATTGGGAAGAAACTTACAAAGTCCAGAGCTTCTCATTAAGGAATGAAGGGTTTATGCACAAATCAGGCACCCCAACTTTTAAGACTTGTATTTCAGAGATAAGCCCCCAAAACAACTGGGTTTGAAACCCAACAGGGATTGAGTCAAGACTCAAAGAACTGTAGCAAACAGAGAAACCTCTCTTAAAGGGCTCACACACAGTCTCACTTGCCCTGTAGGTGGGAGGGGAGGGTACTATTGGGATACTCTCCAGTGACAGAAGTCCTAAATGGGTTCCATTTTCATGCTTTCCATCTAACTTTCTAAAGCCTGTGGATGCCATCTTTTTCTTTTTTCTTAGCCTGTGGGTGCCATCCTCACATTCTGTCATGCGCCATAACCATTTTTCTTCTGGAGGGGAGCTTTTATACTTATTTTTTGAGGCCAATGTTACCCTGATATCAAAACCAGTCAAGGACATCACAAGAAAAGAAAATTACAGGCCAATCTCCTTGATAAACATAGATGTAAAGATCTTCAGCAAAATACTAGAAAACTGAATTCAGCAATACAGTAAAATGATCATACACCATGATCAGGTGGGATTTATTAGAGGGATGCAAGGATGGGTCAACATCCACAAATCAAACAATGTGATATACCACATCAGCAAAATGAAGGATAATATCATATGATCTAAATAGATGCAAAAAGCATTTAATAAAATTCAGCATCCATAAAGAAAACCCTGAAGACTCCACCAGAAAACATGTTAGAACTCATCAATAAATGCAATAACATTTCAAGATACAAAACCAATATATAGAAATCTGTTGCAGTTTTATACACTAATAAAAACTATCAGAAAAATAAGAAAATAATTATATTTCAATTGCATCAAATAGAAATATTTTTAAAAATTCTAAATGTGTATAGAACTACATAAGAGCCCCAGTAGCCAAAGCAATGTTGAGAAAGAGGAATAAAGTTGAAGGCTTCCTGGTTTCAAACTATATTATAAATATATAGTAATCAAGACAGTAAGGTATTTTCATAAAAACAGACATATAGACTAATGGTACAGAATAAAGAGCCTAGAAATAAAACCCATGTATTTCAATTACAATTAAGGAGCCAAGAATATACAATGAGGAAAGGATATTCTTTAATAAGTTGTTTTGGGACAACTAGACAACCAAATGCAAAGCAGTGAAACTGGACTGATATTATACGCCCTACAGTAAAAGTTACCTAAAATGGATTAAAGACTTGAATGTAAAATGTGGCAACATACAACTCCTGGAATAAAATAAAGGGTAAGCTTCTTGGCATTGGTCTTGGTGATGACTGGATTTGACACCATAAGCAAAGGCAAAAAGTAAAAAGTGAGATTACATCAAACTAAAAGACTTATTTAGAACAAAGTAATCCATCAACAAAATGAAATGGGAGAAAATATTTGCAAATCCTATATCTAATAATGTCACTCAGTAGCAAAAAAAAAAAAAAAAAAAGTTAAAAAATGGGCAGAGGATCTAAATAGATATTTTTCCAAAGACAGCATACACATGGCCAACAGGTACTGAAATGATTCACAACATCACTAATCATCAGGGAAATGCAAAGCAAATCCACATGAAGTACTACCACATACCTGTTAGAATGGCTAGCCTCAAAAAGTAAAAAAAAAACAGGACAATAATAACTTGAAAAGGTGTATATGCCTCCATGTTTATTGCAACATTATTTATAATACTAAAACAGGGGAAAACATGATAAACAAATGCAATGGAATATTAATCAGCCACAGAGAAAAAAAATGAAATCTTGCCATTTGCAACAACATGGATAAACTTTGAGGACATTATGGTAAGTGAAGTTAGAAGAAAGACAAGGTTTGATCTCACAAGTAGAATCTTTAAAAACAATATGTTTCTCCCTCATAATGATGAGTCTCTCTGGGCAAATTACAGGCCTACCTAAAGAATTCTTAGACTTTGATAGTCATAATTCTATCACAAGATGATACAGGTGTGACTTTTGATTAATACATACATAAGAAGCATAGTAATGAGAAGTTTCCATTGAATCTTACAGCAAAAGAATGAGAGGATATTGTGCCAATGAATGTTGAGGCAAAACAAATAATTTAACAAAAAAAATGTGGTTCAAGGTCTGATTCACTTTCCCTGAAAAGTAGCTTTTGCTCTATCATTTCCTGTAATGCTGGCTTTTTACCTTCTTCTTTATGCATGCTTCACCTCATTGCTGATAGCAGCTTCCTTTTTTCTCTTGGTTCAAATTTTTGCCCTTTGCAATTCCAATTCCCTCATGACTCTGCTTCAGTTTGCCATTCTTGGCATCTCACTTCATATGAATATAAGCATGCTTCTTTGAATTTTTGGCTTGGCAAAATATTATCACATAGCTTTTATAAATACTAGCAGGCCTTTTATTCTAAATACATAAATATTCCAAGTTGCCATTCATTTGAGTCAAAGCCCTATGAGCAAATGTTTTATTCCTTTCAACAATGCCAGATATTTTTGTTTTATTTTTATAACTTAAAAAATTATCAGTAAAAGCCTATTTCATTTCCTAGCTGTATAATATTTGATAACACACATTTAACTTTTTAATACAGCAGAGTACCACTACAATCACATGCATATCCTTGTTAGACAATTGTTTATAAAATGTTTAAGATTCAAATAATAACAAATTTGAACTTCTGACTAGAGAATTTGTGATATCTTCTAAGAAAACATGTTAAGATTCCAAAAAAGGTGAAGAATGAGCATTAATATTAAAACGTCTACAATATGAATGTTAACCCCGTTCTTTGTTTTGGCTCAATAAATCAAATAAAAATACTTAATTAAAATACTTTTAATATATGTATTAACTTAGAAGCTTTTGAATGCAAAGTATTAACATTTTCAGAAAGCGACCTCATATATGGAATAATTCAATATTCTTCAAAATTGCTCATATTTTAAAAATCAGTAATCATCTTATCGTTACTAAAAGTTTTTATTTTTAATTTGTGGGATTATTATTCTTGGGACTCACTTATGTGATGTAATGTAAGTTATAAACTTGCTATAGAAATGGATTATTAGGTATTATTTTTATTTTTGTAAACATATATTTCTCTCTCATTCAATTTAATTTATAGCCTCTTTGAGATCTTTCCCAATGCTAAATATACTAATGTTTGCTATGAAATAAGAAAAATGAACTGTCTGCTTTGCATTTCTAATTAAAATCCTGAAAGTTAGCAGTTCAAGGTACTCCCGGATGGCCTATAAATATAAACCTTTGTTTTGACAATTCATGAAACACTGAATGCTGTATTATATGCATATTTTATTTCATGCTCTCAAAATGCAAAAAGGCTGGTGTTAATATATGCTCTACTGATGGAGCATCTGTGAGGGTCCAAATATAATTTAACACATGAATATTTGTCAAATTTGATTGTTACTCTCGATGGTTTTAATTGCAGATTCAATTTTTCACTTTAAATAAATCAGGTTTTACTCTTTTTATTTTCTTAAATACTGAAGTTAGTAAAAACTAGCAAAGACCTTATGGGAAATAAATATTTCCTACGTATTCATGTTGCTGCTGTCATGGAGAAATAGTTACAAATCCAGAGAACTCATAAGGTTATTTTGGCCAGCCATCTGTCTTAATATAATATATTTAGCCCTATTTTACAGATACCCAGATGGAATTGCATGAATGATTGGTGAAACTAAGTATATGGGAATACAGGTCCAATCCTCCATTAACAAGAACAGTTTTGCATTTTATCTGCTTGATAGAAATACAATTACACAGGTATATTCGATTGAAAAATATCTTTTTTGTTCTACAACTGGTAAATTTCGTCTACTTCAAACACTAACAAAACGAATATTTGCTTGTATAAGGTATAGCATTCATTCTTCATAAAGTAAATATCCTAGAACAGATAATATTTTGTAAAAAGTTTCATTTCAGCTATTTCATGCTACTTCTTTTTGATTCCTTTACCATCACCTTGAACTCATTATGTTTAAATTTTATTTCATATCACACACCCCTCCCTCTAAACCTACTTTCATATTAATTTTAATACATTAATATGTTTTAAAACTAGATGTTTTGAAATCATTCTTTATACTCTTTTTTTTATTTTTAGTTAGCTCCTAAATGAACACTATAAAGGAATGTTGCTTCATTGATAGTTCCAAAAATTCCTATTGAGATTATAAATTTTGGTTATCGGTTTGGCATTTATTCTCTTCTTAAAATTATATAATAAAATAGAAAATAAGACAAAACAAAACAGAACACAGCTTGTCCTTGAGTGCTGAGCATCACTCAAAATACATCTTGAGAATTCTTAGCAATTACGTTCAAAAGGACTAATAGTCTTGGATTAAGGACATTCAATGCAATATGCTGATATTTTGCTGAGTACACTGGAAATATGTACACTGGAAATATGTATGGTTTTGTGAACCAATGTCAGCCCAACAAATTCAATTAAAAAAAAAAGAAGGAGCCATACCAATAAAATGGAAAACCTCCATGTTATCTCTTCTCTGTGTCTTGCTCCTCAGACACAGACATTAAAAAAACTTTGCTTGTAAAAAAATCTGAATTGTTTTATATTGTGTTATTCCAGTAGTATGACCCAAGTATTGAATTATTCTGCAGTTTCATTAAAATTTTATGTTTTAAATTTTTAAATTGATTTTTTAGAGAGAGAGAGAATAGGGAGAGGGAGAGAGAGAGAGAGAAACATAGATTGGCTGGCTCTTACAGGTCCCCTACCAGGGATTGCATATATCCTGACCAAGAATCAAACTAGCAACCTTTGTTGCAGGAGGTGAAGCCCAACCAACTGAGCCACACTAGCCAGGGTTGCTAGTTTTTTTAATAAGAGATGCCATTGCTTTATATTGAAGGTTATTTTATACTATTTCTTACATTCTGTATTTCATTTACCTGTGCAATCCTTTTTGATAATAGGTAAATTTATAAGTTAAATCATTCATAAGAAAATAATTCTACTGTAATTAGTGATCAAACATCACCAAGTTAAATACTAATCAGTTTTTTTATTAAGCAACTGAATCAAGTATGGAGTAAATTTGATTCATATATTCATCTGATTGAATAGTTGCTTAATATAAAAACACCAAAGAACTTGCCATTATTTTGCCTAGACTTATTATGGTGATCACATCATAAGGTATATAAATGACAAGTTACTATGTTGTACACCTGAAACTACTATAATATTGTACATCAACTATACTTAAATAATAATTTTTAAAATTTTACATGTCTCTGATCATTATCAATTTAAGGCTGAGACAAAATGAAAATTGTTTAGTTTAAACTAAGTTATGCAGATAAGTATTTATAAACTCATAAAACATACTCCATACAATTCTTTATTCCTTGATTTGTTATGATATTTTCTTCTTGTGAGACTTGAAGAGCACATAACAAGATGGTTTATTTGAAAAACAATCTGAAAACAGCTAATGTTTGTGGAGTGACTATTTGTCATAGCCCTAGCTTATATGAAACTTTATCATGTTGTCAGTAAAGAGGTAATAGTTAAAATATTAAACAGTAATTTGCTTCTTAAAGTTCTACATACATACATATGGATATAATACTAATTCCTTGCAGTATATCTATCCAGAAGGCTTTAGTTTTTGTTTTTTTAATTTTAATAATGTGTAAAATAAAATGCTAGAGTGAAAATTATTGATTGCCAAAGAAATCCCAGATAAAAACAAGTCAAAGTAGAATGCTGGAACGCATGAGATGTCCTATACAACTCATTTATTAAGCTGACACATATCAGTGGTAGTATATTATTTTTAAATAAATACCATATCTATCCAGCACTAGATAATTATGATGTGAAATGCAACCATTTGCCTTCAGTCAAACTTGATAATTATTTTTGTTTGTTTCTACTTGCAAGTCATGGGAGTATAATTTTGAAAGTGAAGCTTGACGAAAGAAACATAGATACAAAGACATGGATACATGGAACAGACTAATAGCTGTCAGAAGGAAGTGGGGAGGGGGAAGGGGTACTGGATGAAAGAAGGTGAAGGGATTGGCAAAAAAACAAACAAACACGTAACACATAGACACAAACAACAGTGTGGTGATAGGAAAGGGAAAGGGGGTGGCTAGGTGGAGGTGGACAAATGGGTGGAAAATGGGAATGGAAAAAGACTGCTTGGGGCAATGGGTGCACTATGCAGTATGCAGATGATGTTTTACTCTGTTGTATACTTGAAACCAGTATGGTTTTGCAAACCAATGTCACCACAATAAATTAAAGTAAAAAAAAACTGTTGAAGGTTGGAGGAAGATGATGGCATAGGTAAATACAGTGCTCAACTCCTCCCACAAGCACATCAAAATTACAACAAAACCACAGAATAACCATCATTCAGAACTGCCTGAAATCTAGCTGAATGGAAGTCCTACACATAGGGAATTAAAGAGATGAGGAGGCATGGAACAGGCCGGTCCCATACCCACGTGTTGTCATTTTTTTTTTTTATTGATTCTTTACAGAGAGGAAGGAAGAGGGATAGAGAGCTAGAAACACTGATGAGAGAGAAACACCGACCAGCTGCCTCCTGCACACCCCCCACCGGGGATGTGCCCGCAACCAACATACATGCCCTTGACCGGAATCGAACCCGGGACCCTTCAGTCTGCAGGCCGACGCTCTATCCACTGAGCCACACCGGTTTTGGCAACGTGTTGTCATTTTTAATCAGGAGGGATATCTTGGATGAGGATGTTCCTCCTGAGGAGTGACAGGTCCCAGACTCACACCAGAGCCTTCAGCCCAGGGTTCTAGAAAGAGAAGCCCCCACAACTTCAGAGTGTAAAAACCAGTGGGGGTTGGGGCTGAGTGACATGGAGGCTGCTGGAGTGCCAGGCAGGTCCTCTTAAAGGGCCCACACACAGACTTACTTGGACTACCCCCTCTGAGCTGCAGCGATGGGTCTGTAGCTTAAAAGGAACCAGGGACATATGCAAAAGGAACTGATTTGACATCAGTGCAAGAGCTGGGGGTGGGGGGTTGGGCAGCTTTCTCCAAGCAAAAGGACCTACAACCAAGATTACTCTACCCAGGAAAGCTATCATTTAGAATTGAAGGTCAGATAGAGAGCTTCCTAAACAAGAAAAAAGCTAAAGGAGTTCATTACTATCAAACCAATATTACATGAAATGTTAAAGGGTCTTCTTGAAGAAAAAGAAAAAAGGATTTAAAAAAATGAACCATACAATGACAGTAAATACATATCTATCAAAAATTGAATCTAAAAATAAAATGAAACAAACAAGCAGAACAGAAACAGACTCATAGAGAAAGACATCCTGATGTCTGTCAGATGGGGGTATGGGTGAAAATGTGAAGGGATTTAGCAGTACAAATTAGCAGTTATAGTGTAGTCATGGGGGCATAAAGTACAGCAGAGGAAATATAGTCAATAATCTATAATAATAAAAGCATAACATGCTAATTAGAGCGGACAGCCGAACGACCATCCGGATGTCATTCTGGACATTCTTCCAGATGAAGCCATGGCAGTGGGGGCTGAGGCAGAGGTGGTTAAAGGAGATTAGGCAGGCAGGCGAGTGGTTAGGGACAATCAGGCAGGCAGAGGAGTGGTTAGTGGCAATGAGGCAGGCAGGTAGAGTGGTTAGGGGCCCTGCGGGATCGGGCCTAAACCAGTCAGACACCCCCAAGGGGTCCCAGATTGCGAGAGGGTGCAGGCCGGGCAAAGTCTCCCCTCCCATGCACGAATTTTGTGCACCGGGCCTCTAGTATTTTAATAACTAAGAATTATGTAAGATGACTATGAAATTTTGGGGGATGATCACTTAATAAATTTTATAATGGCTAATCACTGGGTGTACACCTGAAACTAATATAATATTGTATATCAACTGTAATTGAAAAATAAAAGAAAAGGATTAAAATTAAATAATTAAGCCCTGGCTGGTGTGGCTCAATTAGTTGAGTGTCATTCTGTGCACTGAAACTTCACTGGTTTAATTCCCAGTCAGGGCACATGTCTGGGATGCTGGTTCAATTCTTAGTCAGGGTACATAGGTGAGGCAACCAATCAATGTTTCTCTCTTACATTGATGTCTCTCTCTCTCTCTCTCTCTCTCTCTCTCTCTCTCTCTCTCCTTTTCCTCTCTCTCTAAAATCAATAAAAACACATTTTAAGAAAAAATAATTTTTAAAAAGGATAAGAAAATTTAAGTTTTTAAACATTGAAAACTAAGATAATTTTCATTTTATACAAAACAATTTAAAATTAAAATTAAACCGGGTGAGGCCACGCGCCCCTGGGTCTGGGTGAGGCCACACGCCCCTGGGTCTGGGTGAGGCCACGCGCCCCTGGGTCCGGGTGAAGCTGGATCCCAGGTCCGGGTGAGGCCATACGCTCCTGGGTCCGGGAGAGGCTGGGTCCCGGGTCGGGGCGAGGCTGTGTGCCCCTGGGCTCGGGTGTAGTCACACGCCCCTGGGTCTAGGTGAGGCCTCACGACCCTGGGTCTGGGTAAGGCTGGGTCCCGGGTCTGGGTGAGCCCCCGCCCTGGGTCTGGGTGAGGCTGTTCGCCCCTGGGTCTAGGTGAGGCCCCGCCCCTGGGTCTGGGTGAGGCCACGCACCACTGGGTGCAGGTGAGGCCATGCGCCCCTGGGTCGGGTGAGACCACGCGCTCCTGGATCCGGATGAAGCTGCACCCCGGGACCGAGTGAGGCCGTGTGCCCCTGGTTCCGGGTGAGGCCGCGTGCCCCTGGGTCCGGGTGAGGCCGTGCACCCCTGGATCCTGGTGAGGCCAGGCGACCATGGGTCTGGGAGAGGCCACGCGCCCCTGGGTCCGGGGGAGGCCACGTGCCCCTGGGTCTGGGAGAGCCCACGTGCCCCTGGGGCCGGGTGAGGCCATGCACCCCTGGGGCCGGGTGAAGCTGGATCCCGGGTCCGGGTGAGGCCATGTGCCCCTGGATCCAGGTGAGGCTGGGTCCCGGGCCCGGGTGAGGCCGTGCACCCCTGGATCTTGGTGAGGCCACGCGACCATGGGTCTGGGAGAGGCCACGCGCCCCTGGGTCCGGGGGAGGCCACGTGCCCCTGGGTCTGGGAGAGCCCACGTGCCCCTGGGGCCGGGTGAGGCCATGCGCCCCTGGGGCCGGGTGAAGCTGGATCCCGGGTCCGGGTGAGGCCGTGTGCCCCTGGATCCAGGTGAGGCTGGGTCCCGGGCCCGGGTGAGGCCACGCACCCCTGGGTCTGGGAGAGGCCACACGCCCCTGGGTCCGGGTGAGGCCTCGCCCCTGGGTCTGGGTGAGGCCATGCGTCCCTGGGTCCGGGTGAGGCCACATGTCCCTGGGTCCGGGTGAGGCCACGCGCCCCTGGGTCTGGGAGAGGCCACGTGCCCCTGGGGCCAGGTGAGGCCACGCGCCCCTGGGTCTGGGAGAGGCCACGCGCCCCTGGGGCCGGGTGAGGTCATGCGCCCCTGGATCTGGGTGAAGCTGGATCCCAGGTCCGGGTGAGGTCATGTGCCCCTGGATCCGGGTGAGGCTGGGTCCCTAGCCTGGCTGAGGCCACGCGCCCCTGGGTCTGGGAGAGGCCACGCGCCCCTGGGGCCGGGTGAGGTCATGCGCCCCTGGATCTGGGTGAAGCTGGATCCCAGGTCCGGGTGAGGTCATGTGCCCCTGGATCTGGGTGAGGCTGGGTCCCTGGCCTGGCTGAGGCCACGCGCCCCTGGGTCTGGGTGAGGCCTCGCGCCCCTGGGTCCGGATGAAGCTGAATTCCGGGTCCGAGTGAGGCCGTGTGCCCCTGGATCTGGGTGAGGCTGGGTCCCAGGTCCGGGTGAGGCCGCGCGCCCCTGGGTCTGGGAGAGGACACGCGCCCCTGGGCCCAGGTGAGGCCACGCGCCCCTGGGTCCGGGTGAGGCCACGTGCCCCTGGGTCCAGGTGAGGCTGGGTCCCAGGTCTGGGTGAGGCCACACGCACCTGGGTCCAGGTGAGGCCACGCGCCCCCTGGGTCCGGGTGAGGCCACGGGCCCCTGAGTCTGGGTGAAGCCGTGCCCCTGGGTCAGGCCGAGACCAAACCAGAGGGTGTGGGACCTGCATTACCACCATTTGTCCACCATCCAGAGCTGAGGGGTCAGTGCCCGACATGTACACATAACAAACTGGTGGACATTGATATTGGGTCTCGAAAGAACTGTTGTTCCAGAAAGAAACTCACTACAGACTGATTCATTTGCCTGTCAGCATAACTATTATTGCTCGTCTCACATTCAGTTCTTATAAGTATATCTCTACTGACACATGATCTCGCTCATCTAGGGGAAATGATGAACAACATAGACTGATGAACAAGAACAGAACCAGAAACAAAGAGGTATCGATCGGACTATTGGGCCTCAGAGGGAGGATAAGGGAGGGTGGGGGGAGGGGGGAGAGATCAACCAAAGGACTTGTGTGCATGCATATGAGCCTAACCAATGGTTAAGTTCAACAGAGGGTTGGGGCATCTGTGAGGAGGGGTGTGGGATGGGAATGGGGGGATGAGGACAAATATGTGACACCTTAATCAATAAAGAAATTAAAAATAAATAAATAAATAAAAATAAAATTAAAATTAAAAAATACCATAAGACAAAAAGTTGTGCCTAAAAGTTTATCGAAACATAAACCCTAGTCCATCTCCAAAAATTTGACAATCACAGCTTCCTGAGTATTTATGTATATGTATATATTTTATTTATTCAAATGACTTTATGTTCATTACATAATTTTTGTCTATCACATATATTGCAAATAGCACCCACAGACACACACATATGCCAACAGATACAAATTATTTAAATCATTTCCTTTCATTTTTAGTATTTTAGGGACTTGCTGATATATCAAAATTTTTGATATTTTGCCTAATGAGGACTGGGTCAGATAATCAATTTAAAACTCTCTCTCTCTCTCTCTCTCTCTCTCTCTCTCTCTCTCTCTCTCTCTCTATATATATATATATATATATATATATATATATATATATATATATATATATATATTCCTTAAATGCAGGAAAACTGTCAGAAAAATTTTTAGCAGACTAAAATGTTTAACTAAATGTAATTTTCTGTTTTTAAAATTTATCATTTCTTTTATTCACATGGAAATAACCTCCCTATCATAGGTCTCAAAGTTGCACTACCTTAAAATCTGTATAAAACTCTATTTGTCCTGGTTGTACTGTTTAGGCTTCTAAAAGTTAATATTATAACTTGTAAATATTCTTCCTATACTTAGCATATTGTCAAGAGAAGACAAAAATCTGAAAAGTAAAATTAAATGATGTCATGGAACGTCTTTCTCTTATAATTCTTGTCAGTGTACATGCATATGTCCTTGTGTGCCTGATTTATCCAGCTTATTCGGTTCTACACCACATAATATGATGCAATGTCTCAAAATTTTTCTCATCAAATAGTTATTAAACTATTATTTGGCAAATTGACTTTTGCTCCTTTTTAGCAAGATTCAGACTTAAATTTTCTGGTTTGAGGTCTAATCAATACTGTGCTAAATGCTCCATTAATCCTCTTTTACTGCTTCTCTCTCCTCTTTCCACAAAGCTGTTCACTGTTGTTACCTCACAGTAGATAATTGATTTTCTAAGGTAACGACTTTAGGAGCTTATCACTGATGTTTTTCCTTTTGCTTTACTTCAGGACCCAGTCAAGTTTTGACATTTAGTACTCATTTCTGATTACCTAAAATGGATCATTTTGCAGTTCAACTTAATGAACAAAAAAATAAAAAAGAAGAGAAAAAAGGTGTGACTACCACAGAATACTTAACAGGGTTTACAATATTTGGTTCCGTGAATTGAAATAATTTGGCAATTCCTGAATGCAAGTCCTCTGGAGAAATTGAAATAATGTCCTTGTGTGTTTAACAACATAGAAAATAATGTATTTGAAAACCAAATTTGCTCAAAATTACAGTTACAGAGAACTATTTATAAGATGAAACTTATAGATTCTGCCATGAAAATGTCAGATTTTAAAATTCTAGCTATGTCTAGGAGTCTAAGCTTTACTGTTAGTTCTTACTAGAAATTCATATGTGCAAAAGGACAACTTATTTCTAATGCATTCCATCTCCATAAGAAGGGCATGCTATTGATTGGTTTGTTTTACTCATGTCCGATTTCTAATAATGTTTTATAAACTAGTTCTTTGACATGCATCTGCTTAATTGCACTTGCATGTTTTATTTTACTTTTTTAAGCTAATACCCCTCACATTACCTATTATACATTATAATAGTGACTGTTACAGTTCATGAGTATAAAAGTTCTCAGTTATTTGACATTTTAAAAATGTCAGTTCTGTACATTAGAATACAAATTATACTTAAAAGGGAAGAAGAAGGTGTGAAAAGTTTGAGTTCTATGCATAATTCATCAGCTCAAGTTTCATCCCAATACTGCCCAGATACTTGAAGGATAAATTTTGGTTTATGTAGGAGAGGATGGGAAACAAAGGTAAAGGAAGAAAAAAAAAAAAAAAAAATATATATATATATATATATATATATTTTTTTTTTTTTTTCGAGTTGCCCTATTGTCATTGCACAATTCCTCATTAAGCTCTTGTCTTAACCTTTCTTACTGGGCACAGAGACTTTCTCAGTAGCCACCTTAATTGTTCAAACAAAGAGGCAAAGGAAGATGCATTTGTCCTCTCCCTGTTTCAATAATAACATTTTAATTCATGTGAATAGGTAATTTTTCTTTTATAGTCCTTAATTATTATCAGGAATGCTTATAGTCCTTAATTATTATCAGGATGCTCAAAACAGATTTGCTAAAGAGATAGCTTTTCTTAATCTTGCCTAGGAAGCCACAGGCGCAAGAAAACTCAACACACTTTCTGATACAAACTTGGATGATTCAGGCACCACAAAATAAAAAAAGTGAAAAACAACAAACAAACAAAAAATGTCTAATCCAATGAAGAGTTCAAGAAATGGCAGAGCCCTTTTCAGGTCCACACCATACATAATACTGTCCCCTCAACACTGGTGGGCACAAATGCATAAAGGAATTTTCTCCCCTTAAGTCACCTTTTTAAGTAGAATTAACAAAAATGTTAACATTTAGTGTATGTAGAAATGAAAAAATAAGGGGTTAAAATATAACTTTTAAAAATCTATTTCTACACATTTACACTTTACACAAATATCATTGGAGTCAATTGGTTCCTGGGGGACTTCATATGCTCTAAATGATTAAATTGTATAGGCTACTTTCTGATTTGAATTTGCTGTTAGGCTCTCTTTCAACTAAGACAGTAAATCTTTAAAAATTACTATAGAAGAAGAATTATTCCACTTCCAATGTTGCATATCTACCTCTCTTCCAGTTCATCCACATTTATAAATTCTCCTTTCACCACTGTTTCATACTTAACAATTTAAGTAACCTACAGTCTGTATTTCTGGGATTGACATTGTAATTTATTCTATAAGAAGTAAATGAAGAGACTTCTGGCTTCATGTAAAAGTTTTAGAGACTGTTATTCTTATCCTTAAAAAAAGAAAACGTGTAATAACTAAATATCAATGTGGGTTTTTAACCCACAGAGAAATGTAATTTGGGGATAAACTGATATTCCCCTAAATGAATTAGGCATATGCAAAGAGATACAAATATTATAAGGCATGGCAAAAAGGCAATAAAAAAACACAAAAAAAAAACACAGACTAAACAGACAAAGCAGTGAGTAGAATCAGATATAAACCAGATCTTGGGACTATTAGGCAAGTATCCTATCTAATAAAGAGGGAATATGGTAATTGAACCTCACACCATCGCAAAGATGGTGGCGCCCACAGCCAATAAGGAGGGAATATGCTAAT
The DNA here is from genome assembly GCA_025583905.1 of Ia io. Taxonomy (NCBI): domain Eukaryota; kingdom Metazoa; phylum Chordata; class Mammalia; order Chiroptera; family Vespertilionidae; genus Ia; species Ia io. Next base: position 37,366,560 of record JAJQQW010000002.1, on the reverse strand, counting down.
TAACTGCACCGCCCTCAAAAATGGCAGTGCCCACAGCCAATAAGGAGGGAATATGCTAATTGATGGCCCCACCCTCAAAGATGGTGGCACCCACAGCCACAAGATGGCAGTGTCCAGTCCCTTTAGCCCCACCAGGGCAGCAGGCATGTGGCAAGGCCGGGCCTGCCCCCAGGCGGGCCCAGCCACTCTGCGTGCTTGCCTCTGGAGTACCCCAGTCTCCTCAGCCCCTCAGCCACCCAGGGCTGGCCTGAGGCACAGGAAAGCCTCGGATGGCGGCTGCCCAGCAACGCCCGAGGCACAGGCAAGCCTCAGATGTCGGCTACCCAGCTGCCCAGGGCTGGCCGAGGCTCAAGTAACCAGGACCAGCCGAGGTTTGCACTGCCAGCAGTGGCAGCAGCAGAGGTATGATGGGGCGTCGCCTTCCCCTCATCGCCAGGTTGCCTCCCGCCCCTGAGGGCTCCCGGACTGTGAGAGGGGGCCGGCAGGACTGAGGGACCCCCCTCTCCAGTGCATGAATTTTCATGTGCCGGGCCTCTAGTATTAAAATAATTATAAATAATGTTAAATACTCTCTGTAGATAAAAAAAAAAATGACAAAAACAAACAAGCAAACAAAAAAACAGGTCTGGGTTGCTTAAAGTCTGCACACTCCCAAGAAAGAACTGCTTTAGAATTGGCCCCTGGCTGTCTCCTGAGAGATGAGCTCTGAGTCCTTGCATGATTCTGCCTGAGAAGAATGTTTTCGTATGCCTCAGGCCTTGGGCTTAGTTTGATATTTTGATCAGATGGTTAATATGGTGAATGGTTGTTTTTGTTTGTGAAAGTTAGAGCCTGAATAGCTGAGACCAGTCAAACAGGTTCTACATGCCTGCAACTGTGGACACCAAGGCTTGGGTGAAACCCTGGTTAGCCATACTCTGCATGTGTTCTTACACATCATTACAGAAGAATTAAGCATGTTTGTACAACTCCACTGAGTGACATTAATGGGAAGCTTGTGCCTGGTTTTTCCTGGACTTCTCCCCATGTGGCTTTTCCCTTTGCTGATTTTAATCTATGTCCTTTCACTGTAATAAATAAGAACCATGCACAAACGAGTTTTTCTAGTTTCTGTGAGTCCTTCTAGTAAATTATGAAATCAGAAGTAGTCTTAGGAATCCCAACATAGGCTTTAATGGAAAAAAAGTAGACAATGTGAAAATCAGATGGGTAATGTCAGCATAGAGATGAAAAGTATGAGAAAGAATAAACAGAGTCCTAACCAGTTTGGCTCAGTGGATAGAGCATCAGCCTGTGGACCAAAGGGTCCAGGTTCTAGTCCAGTCAAGGGTACATGCCAGGTTGCAGGCTCGATCCCTAGTTAGGGGATGTGCAGGAGGCAGCCAATCAATGAGTCTCTCTCATTGATGTTTCTATCTTTGTCGCCCTCTCTGAAATCAATAAAAATATATTTTTTTAAAAAAGAATATAGTTAAAAAAAAAAGAATAAAGAGAAAGTTACACAAATGAAGAATATCTATGAAAGGCTCATCAGCAGACCTGTTGCAAACAAGAAAAAAAAAAAAAAATCAGTGAACTCTCAGATAGGACAATAGCAATGTTCAAATAGAAACAGAAAGAAAAAATAATTAAATATAGAATATTCTATTTAAGAATTTTGAGACAATATCAAAAGCAGCAATAATCAAAAGTGGCAAAATCCTATGTAATAAAGAGGCAATATTCAAATTGACCCTCATACCCTCACAAGATGGCTGCCTATGACCAGGCTGTCAGGGGGGTTTAGTGAGGGATGAACAAATGACTGAACAGCAGGCTGCGTAGGGCGACCAGGCCGGCAGGGCGGTTAGTGAGGGATGACCAAACAACTGAACATAAAGCTGCGTGGGGCATCCAGGCTGGGTTAGTGAGGGACAACCAAACGACTGAACAGCAGGCTGTGTGGGGCAACCAGGCCAGCAGGGGGGGAGATTGGGGGCAACCAGGCAAGCAGGGGGAGCAGTTGGGGACAACCAGGTCAGCAGGGGGGCAGTTAGGGGTGACCAGGCCCGCAGAGGGGAGCAGTTGGGGGAGACCAGGCCAGCAGGGGGGCCAGGTGGGGGCAACCAGGCCAGCAGGGGTGGCAGTTGGGGGGGACCCAGGATAGGGGGGGGCAGGGGGGGGCAGTTAGGGGGGACCAGGGGGGCAGTTAGGGGCGACCAGGCAGGTGGGGGAGGGGCCATTAGGAGCAACCAGGCCAGTAGGGAGGGGGCATTTGGGGGCGACCTGGCTGCCAGCGGGGGACAGTTAGGGGTGACCAGGCAGGCAGGCAGGTGAGCAATTAGGAGCCAGTTGTCCAGGATTGTGAGAGGGATTTCTGACTGCCAGTTTAGGCCCGATCCCCAGGATCAGGCCTAAACTGGCAGTCGGACATCCCCAAGGGGTCTCGGATTGGAGAGGGTGCAGGCTGGGCTGAGGGGACCCTCCCCCCATGCACGAATTTCATGCACCAGGTCTCTAGTCCTATATAATAAAATCCTAATATGCAAATCGACCGAATGGGGGCAGTGCCGGCGAGCCGGCAGAGCCAGGTCAGCCAAGGTGGGTGCCATCAGGCAGAGGGAGGGGACAGCAATTGGTGGGCGGGTGGGGCAGTGGTGACTGGAGCAGGACCAGCTGCTCACCCTGCTGGTTGCCTCCCGCAGAGGGAGGCCAGACTACAGCAGGGAGCAGGCCTAAGCCATCAGTTGGACATCCCCCGAGGGCTCCCAGACTGGGAGAGGGAGCAGGCTGGGCTGAAGGATCTCCCCCACCCTGAAGTGCATGAATTTTCATGCACCAGGCCTCTAGTCAGAATATAAGAAGAAAAAAGAAACATGAAAGAATGAAAAGAGTGCAATTGAGTTTTTAAAGATGTAACAGAAGCACAGTGCCTCCAAGATTCTTATAATTTAGAAATAATGTAAAAAAGACAGACAGCGTCAATGCCTTTATTTCTAGAGACAAGTGAGGGACATACAGATAATTGGGTAAAGCTGCTTTAAGTGTGTGTTTGGATATATGAAATTAACTTCAACATGCACAATTTTCTTTTTAAAAAAAGCATATAGGCTTTATCTAGCATGTTCTCATATATACCACCCTCAACACTAATTATCTCACAATTTTAAAACTTAGCAAATTTAGCTCACATTAAAATTAGGATATGTACTATTTTAGGAATACAAAATAAAAACAGAGACTAAGTTATCTCACCCAGACACTGGTTGCTTGATTATAATATCTGTTAATTTCTATACTTTTATATTTTTAGTGGTTGGTTGAGAGTTCACAGAGTGATTTGGAAATTCAAATGCATTAGGGTAGATAGATAGTGAAATGTCATTTTAAGAGAAAGAGTTCAGAAGAAATAAAAGTGCTAGCTTTTAGGAGCTTGCTTCCAATTCACCTAATTTTCAAGTAATTTATCTTATCTATACATGTGCAGATAAATTTTAGGTGTTAAGTATAATGACATTTTGTACCTGAATTGTTTTATATGATGAGAATATGGTGACACAGCAAAAACTTTATTAGATGTTCCTAATCTGCTACAAATAAGAATTTCCCTATCAAATAATGTTTCTTTGTATATTATTTTAATAGAAAGCAGAAATCAAGAAGAGCAACATAATCATGGAATCAGAGAAGTTCTCTACAGTAATCAAATGATATTGATCTGAATGTTATCAACTTATATGTCGCTAAAATAATTAATATAATAACTCTTCTTTATTATATTTTGGTTTTATATTTCTTGACTAGATAGGATTTTTAGATCTGACTCTATAATTCTAATAAAATTTATTTTGAGAATGAAATCTACAGCAGGGTAAATAAAATTTAGTAATACTTTATTGCATATTCAAAAGTTGCTAAGAGTAAATCTTAAGAGTAAATCTTAAGAAAAATATTATAACTATGTATGGTGGCAGACTTTAACTAGACTTATTGTTGTGATCATTTCACAATTTATACAAGTTTTGAATAATTATGTTGTATATCTGCAATTAATATAATGCTGTTATTTATACCTCAATAGAAAACAAATTAAATATTGAACATTCTGAGAGAATATACATGATAGTAGACATAGAAAAGATGACTTATTTGAGATATTCATAAGGAAGAGGAGAGGCATACATAGAGCAGAAAAGAATATAGAATAAGGTGATGTCACATTTTAATAAATGTTGACCTATGTAGGCTTGGAAAGTGGAATGAAAATGTCTATATGCTTCTTCAAAATAATATCAATACATGAGTAAAGCAAGAAGAGTTTACAATAACTTTCTAAATATTATATATTTAGGAGAAATATTGAATTGAGTTGGAATTGGTAATAATTATGTAGGTTCCAAGTATATAATTCTCTTAACATACCTTCTGTAGTTTGCATTGGGTGTTCACTACCCAAATTCACTATGGTATGGAAAAATTATCAAAGTGTGTTGAGAACAGTTTTGGCTTAGTCTGTAGAGTTCAAAAATTATTAGGATGGTTAATAGAATAAGGTTCAAATTATATGAGGGTGTGTGTGTGTGTGTGTGTGTGTGTTTTATTCTTATATACAAATGTGTGCTTTAATATTTTGGTATTTAAAACTAGCATGTACGTTTTTTAAAAATTAAGATTAAAGTCATATAAACCTTTTATTTTGCTTTTTTAATTCATACCAAATTTGATTTCATCAACATTATTTCAAATCTTCACTTTTCAAAACTTTCTTATAGTCCATCATACAGTGGTATGTTAATATATTTAATACTTCTTTACTTTGGAATATTTAATTTCTCCTTGTTTCTTACTAATAACTATGCAGCAAACATTATTGCATATTTTGATAAAACCATATTTGTATTCCTTTTAGAAAAAAAACTCCTAGAAATGGAAAGACTGGGTCAAGCATACAACTATTATAGAGCCCCATCACATATAATGAAAAGTTGCTTTCAAAATGTATTGCTATTTATGGGATGGTACTTTGAAACCAAAATGACATGAAATCCAAAGAAAAAAGCATAGTGAAATGTCTCCTAAAATAGATTCAGGGACCAGATAAAGGTAACACAGTGAGGGAGAGTCAGGGTGCTTCTTGTTCCATCTCGCAAGGACATAACTGCAGGAGAATCATAGAGCCTGCCATTTGGATAGTAAAGACAAGAACATGTTTCTTAGCAGACTTTACACAATTTTGTGATCTTAAGTTTTCCTCATAAAACTTTTCTTAACATTTACACACACCATTGCAAATATGCATTGTTCCTTTATGGAGGACCCAGTCCTTAACCATTCTCAGTAGTCCTCAAAACAGATTTGCTAGAAATAGAGCTTTATAGTAAAAAGGAAACCCCACCAGAAATATGCTTTGTTCAACTAATATTTTTTATTAGGTGCTGCAGCATCAGCATTTTATTTGGAAGTAGTCTCTCTTGTCGATATACAATCAACTGGAATAGTAAAAACAAACACAAACAAACAAACAAAAAACACCACAACAATAACAACAAAAGAACGATTACTGAATCCAAATACCTATTCCCTTTGTACTCATTATTCTTCAATAAATTGTCCACATTGCAGCCAGAGTAATCATAAAAAATTATATTTATGTGCCATTTCTGATTAAATGTGGCTTTACAAAGCACATAGGCAAAGGACAAGCATGTCAATATGGTTTAGAAGCCCTAGAAATCAGGACCCTTCCTATTATTCAAGCTTCTTTTTCTCTTTACTTGGATTATCCTTTACTCCACACAGCTCACCCTACCACCATTGCACACCACATATTACATACCATTCTCTATCCAGACATAATTATTCATACTTGTGAGACTCTAGTTTTCTAGTCTTGTCATGTAATTTGTTTATAGTGCAGTTCTTTGCAAGTTATTTATGTCAAAAGTGCTCACTCTTTCTTTTCATTTGGCTACATCTGCAACTTTTAGGGTTTAGTTGGATGTCATTTCTACTGGGAAGAATAATTTGATTCTACATGCTTTGAATAAAACACTTTCCTATGAAGGCATAATTCTCTACATCTATTCCATCACAGTATTGATCACATCATTATTGAAATTGTACCTTACAATGTATTAACCTTTATACTGTAAAGTCTGTCGATGGCAGACGTAGCATCTACAACTATTCACTAGTTTACCCCATACTCTAACAATATCTGGCATGTATCATCACACTACAAATATTTGTTGAATGGACAAATAGAGTCATGAAACAATGAATGGTTGGGGATTCTTTAATTTGGCAATTTATAAGAATAAAAGTTATTGATATTGGCAAGTTCAAATTATGAGTAAATATACTAATTTTATTATATAGCTGACATTGACAGATGATGTAAGGAGCAGAATTGTGATATGTTTTTTCTTTAATTTGCTTTTACAGGGAAAATAATGAAAACCCTTAGTTTCTGCAAAGATAATTCTATTCTTCTCAGCTTACACTGTTATTGTGCCTCTAGTTTCCAAATCTTACTGCCTCTCTGGGTTTGTTCCAACTTATTCTTGATGTCTCTGTATGCACATGTTTGTTTTTAATATATTTTTATTGATTTCAGGGAGGAATGGAGCGGGAAAGAGAGATTGAAACATCAATGATGAGAGAGAATCATTGATTGGCTGCCTCCTGCACACCCCCTACTGGGGGACCTCGCTTGTAACCCAGGCATATGTCCTTGACCGGAAATGAACCCAGGACCCTTCAGTCCGCAGGCCAACACTCTATCCACTGAGCCAAACTGGCTAGGGCTACACATGGTTTTGTTGTATCCAAGCACTAACAGATTATGATGTTAGATGAAAATGGACATCAGGTTGGGCAAATACATGGAGGCTTTTCTTCTATATTACTTAAAAAGTTAAGGAGTGTCCTTATTTGCCTGCTTTTGGAATAGTTTTCAATAGCAATGCAGCAAAGCAATAAAATGTATTGGAACTATTTCCCAGACAGATGATTATCTTCTTTCCCTGTGTCTATCTTCAAGTTACTGTAGCATTCTCAAGGTAAGGTACATAGAAAGTGGTTGAGGCATATTGCCAAAATGATATGATTAATATCTAGCTAGGACATAGTTTCTGGGAAAGCTACGTATTCTATCTCGATCTGCTATTATATCATTCATTTATTCATAACAGTTTACTTATTCAAAAATGTATATTGGGCTTCTTGTCTTTGTTTAATATCGTAATGGGTGTTAGTTTTCTAGATTCCATGCAGAATCAGAGTAATCTTTTACAATTAACTTGCTCCTGAGCTGGTCCGGAGGTAGTGAGTTATCACAATTGATTGTACACAGTCAGTTACAATTAACTTGCTCCAGTTACTCCACTACCTAAAATCCTTCAGTAGCTTCCCATTGCTTTTAGAGAAAAATTCAAAATATTTACAGCCTTATATATAATGCTTCGAAAGTTCTGATGTTTCAAATCCATTCAACATGTTCACTTACTATTCCCCCCCTCACTCAGTGTGCCCTAACAATACTGTTCTCTTTCTTTTTCTTAAAATAGGCAACAATTTTTCCCCTACTTGGCAATTATCTAATATTTCATTTAGAGTAATTTGTCCCAGTTTCTTTAATGGTGAAGGAAACCATTTTTTCCTTCATTTCTTCTAAAATTTTACCTCTTGAGCCATTTTTGAACACTCAAACTAGGCATTTCCCACCCAATTTATCATTTATTTCATTACCCATGCATTTTCTTCAGTTTTTATCAATACTTTTATTATTTTGCTTCTTTTTATGACTATTTACTTTAAGTCTACCTGTCCCTGGACTATGTAAGTCCCACAGTGGCAAGATACTTATTTCTCTATATCTCCAGAGATTAGAAGAGTGGTGAATAAGTAAATAAGTAGATAATGAAAGGGCAGGGTACAGATGCAATATGCTTCTTCCCCAGAAATCTGTCAGAAATGCTGCATTGAGACTATTCCAAACTAAAACAGATTAATCATCCACTCCATTTCAATTATGATGTAGAACAACAAGTATGCTGACTTCCAGAGCCATGTGTCCACAGCCAAGGAGCTAGATATTCATTTTAATGAAGAGCAGCTGCCCAGGCATTTCCAAGCATCATTTGCAAAATCTTATGTATCCCTCCTTACTTATTGTAAACATCAGAAGAAAAACACACACAAAGATACTCATGCAAGCAGAACTTGCTTTATATCTTCATTTCTGTGTTTTCTATAGTTCTGTCCTGTTTTTAAACTTCATAGTATGTCAAATGATTGCTTTTCTACTTCTATGAAATGACTTTGTACATTCTCCCTGAAAAACCAGCTGAGAGATAAATGTTGAAAATGAGAATTTCTACTCACCAAACAAATTCCTCTCTAAGAAAACCCAAATCCTAAATATCACTGTTTGTAGAGAAATCTATTTTACTGGTGACAGGGCTAGCCTTTGAGTATTCCATTCATCACATCCTTAGCACAAAACTTTCCGGCACTCAAGCCTTTTTTTCTTTCACACTGACAAAATAGATGTTGCTAGAATCTATGGAAAATTGGGTCAGTAAATCAGGAAACTCTGATCTGTTTTAAACAAAGATCAAGTCTTGAGTTCTTTTAGTCCTTTTAACTCCTCAGGTCAAAATGTGTGAATTATGGTTGATGAGAAACCTGACTTCCTTCCTCACATTGAAACCATTATGCCCTTCCTAGTCTTTTATCAAATCTATCATGTAATAGACTGTTTATTAAGTCCCATAGAGGAACTTCTCCACCAAATGTTATTACTCACTGACTGAAAGAAAGTATATTAGTCATGACTCCCCAGACATGCAGAACCAATAGGATCCATCTCTCTCTCTCTCTCTCCAGATTAAAAAAAAAAAAAATAGACAGATTTTATATATAATTCCACAACAATTTATATAAAAAAGAGGAACAAATTTGTTTAAATTGACTTATACAATTATGGAGGCTGAGGAGTTGCAAGATCTGTACTCAACAAGCAGGAGATGACCCAGGAGAGCCAATGGTATGGTTCTAGTCTGTCTGGGTCTGAAAGTCAGAGAAGCAGGAGAGCTTATGGTGTTAGCTGCAGGCCAGTGCCAAGTCCAATGGAAGGAGAAGACTGATGTCCTAGCTTGAAGACAGGCAGAGAGTAAATACTCCTTCATCCACCTTTTTTGCTCTGCTTAGAGTCCAGGGGAGGAGAACCTTTTTTCTGCTGAGGCCATTTGGATATTTATAGCATCATTTGCTGGCCATACAAAATTATCAGTGTAAAATTAGCCTGCTATATTTGGTCAAACATTTAATTAACTCACCCCTAATGTCTTGGCAGGGCCAGACCACATGATTTTGCTGGCCTTATAGGGCCATGAGGCCAGACTCTATTCCCCATCTCTGATTTAGACTTAACAAGAGATTAGATGAGACCCACCCACATTAGAAAGGGCAGACTGCTTTATTCAATCTACCAGTGCAATTGTTAATCTTATCTAGAAACATCCTCATAGACACACTCACAATAATGTTCAAACAAATATATGAGTACTTTGTGGCCCAGTCAAGATAACACATAAAACTAAAATTCAGAAAAAGTTTTTGAAAATGTGTTTTATACGGTGACCTATTGTATGTGGTAAATCATAATCTATGGTAACAGATAATTTATAGAGATAAGCAACAGAGACGGGGCTCTAGAGAAGCATATCCTGATATAAACTAATTATCTGGAATGTAAACATAAGGATATTTGGATTAGAATGATCAAATATAGGAGGAAAAAATATAAAGCATTTCAAATAAGAAAAGACAATGTCAGACGCTGGCAAGATTTTTATTTTCCACTAGCCACAGGAAGAACATCTGTCTCAGATTTAATAGTTTTCCTCTGTTTAGAACTTAAAACCTGAACCTCTCAGTGAAGTATTTATTGAGTTAAATTTTAAATTAATTGATACATTTAAAAATTATATTTCCCTCATACAATCAATAACCTTATTTAGTTACAAATTCAAATATATTATTTTTTCTGAAGGCTTTAAAACACATTTTGCCTCCTTTCTTTCTGCTAGTTGACTAGGTCTGAGATGAGTTAAATGAATGGAAATAGTTCTGGTAAATGCCCATATTTGAAATAATTTTCTCTGCAGCCTAATACAGATTTTCCTGAAACTCACAGAAAGCATTCTTGTCAGACGTCCAGGTCACATATATAAGAAGACAACAGGTAATTTCATGGAAGTTCTTCAAGACAAACAATTCAGGCAGATTATTCAATTCAACCTAGTGAGTTACTTTTTAAGATTCATACATGAGTAAATGTTTAGGGAAACTTGATATCCTAATATGAAATTTGGTTTGATATGCCACCCACTTAATGTGTTCTCTAGGTTAAGGGCTCATGATATTTTTTTCAACCATGGACCATTTGGCATTTGTCTGGGAAAGTCTGTGGAAATCTCAGAAAAACATTTTTAAATTGAAAAGAAAAGAATACCAAGGGATTATAAAGGAAGCAAATATATAAATATTTATAAAAATATGGAAAATATATCAATGATATATTTACTGTGGAAGGCATCTTAGTGTACCACTCAGATATGAATGGAGAGAACCCTCTGTGAGGAGCAAAATTGACTCGTAATCTCCAGTTCTTTCAGCTTTCAGGGTCTACTCAGCTTTCACACCAAGACCCTTTTCTACCTGGGCAATGACTAAGCTCAGCAGAGTTATACACCTTGGCAATCCCAACTAACATGGGCTTCCTCTCACAAATGGTCCTTGCACTGTGGCTTCTCCTGGGGTCTGGCCAAGATCTTCTTGGAGGTTCACTACAGTCTGAGGTTTCCTCATAAGCTTCCTCCTTTATTCTTGACTCCTCTCAGAAGTTTGAGATCAGCATTACAATCTAACACTGCCTACTCTTGCTCCCTCTGCTCTTTACCCTTCAAAAGCTTCCCACCTGATTTTTTTTCCATTTTTAATTATCTTTTAATATCTGCCTCCAGGTAAGCCAACTAGAATGTTAATTAACTTATCATTAAGTTATTAATGAATCATCATGTTACTAACCCATTTAACAAATAATGTAGGATAGTACCTAATAACAATTTTTAAGTGATGATGAGCCTACATTTATTTCATTTCAAAGTATATTGAACTAAACTATGCTCAGAAAAAAATCCGTAAATCATATCGCTGGCAAAATTCCAAGTACTGCTATAACACATTCCAGATATATTATAGTATTGCACACATACATATCTGATGGAAATGCTAAATTTTAGTGCAAGAACAGTCATAATATAGGTGTATTTTCCCCATCCAATTTTAAAGATATGCTGAACAACATCCCTGGGTGTTCAAGGACTATAGCAAAAGAACTCTCTGCTAGGCAAGGGGCCTATAAGGGGTCAGAAGTAATGGTCAGTCTTTTTTAAAAAAAATATATATTTTATTGATTTTTTACAGAGAGGAAGGGAGAGGAATAGAGAGTTAGAAACATCAATGAGAGAGAAGCAAATATCGATCAGCTGCCTCCTGCACACCTCCCACTGGGGATGTGCCTGCAACCAAGGTACATGCCCTTGACCCGAATCGAACCTGGGACTTTTCAGTCCAAGGGCGACGCTCTATCCACTGAACCAAACCGGTTAGGGCAATGGTCAGTCTTATGTCAAGCTTTCTTTACCTAAAATGTTAGATCACAATATATTGCCTAAAGAAATACGGTACTGCAAAACTCTATGCTTGACATTTAAATTTTGGATTATTGATTTATGCAAAGGTGTTTATTTTGGGGAGTGAAGTAGAGATATATTCACCTACAATCACCCATACTTTTTAGCATTAATACTGTTATTCTTGTTTTGGAATTTATAAATAGGATTCTCTTCAAAAATTAATTTATAAAGTATGTATGAATATAGAATAGGTTACTAAGTTGATATTTCCTCACTATAATCTACTTAAATTTTCCTCTGTTGCTTATTATTCTATTATATATACAGTATACACATACACATATATGCACACTGCACATCCTTTGTTATCTCCTTGAATAATTATAGACATTTTTGTTAGTTTTCAGATAGAAACCTTAAGATTAGTATATATTCAGTAATTTATCAGAAAACAGTCATAACTATAGTGATTTCTTTCAAAAAGAATCCAGTGAGAAACCAAAAGCAGGCTACAATTTACTTTTTTGCAAAATAATGAATAATTAAGGTGTATGATTTCCAATGTTTTCATATTTGATTAAGTACCACTTAAGAGTTGACTGAAAGTGACCTCAGATCAACAAAACAGGGCATTCAAATGAGAAATCAAAACTAGATGGCACTCAATTATTATTTCTCACTTCTACCCCATTCCTTCTATGAACTTAGCACCTACCCTTTCATTCTCATTACTTACATTTAACATAGAATTTTAATCACATCTCTCCAAATTAGTAGTGCCTATAATTTCTTTGAGGGTCACTATATTGTCCTCACCTCACAGTTCCTTGACAATTCGAACTCAAGCTTTATCTCCATTTCTATTTATCTCCATTTCTACCTAGCCACTCACAAAGTTATTCCAAGTGTTCAGTCATTACTAGGAATTGACATATTGAAATCATCAGCTTCTGCCCTAGCTGGTTTGGCTCAGTGGATAAAGCGTTGGCCTGCAGACTGAAGGGTCCCTGGTTCGACCCAGGTCAAGGGCACATGCTGGGTATGAGCTTGATCCCCAGTAGAGAGTGTGCAGGAGGCAGCTGATCAATGATTCTCATCATTGGTGTTTCTACTGCCCCTCTCCTTTCCTCTCTGAAAATCAATAAAAATATATTTTAAAAAATCATCAGCTTCTGAAAAGTCCCTTTTAACCACAGAATCTTCTTTTTATGGATTTTCCTCTCCCATAGAAAATTCAAGTCAACCTAATTTTGAGCTTCAGTCCCTGGAATTTGTCCTAATTTTTTATTTAATCACGTATTTCCTAACTTTCTTAGTATCATAGTCTAGGCCTAGAATGCAAAACTTTTATGCTTACATCCTGTACAGATGTCATTAACTGTCCTGGAAAATCAAGATTCTGAAATGTTGGGGCCTTAAATATTAAAGAGGAAACATTCACAGAGTTACATTTATAAAAAAGATAAATCTGTGGAGAGAAAGAAAGTACTAAATGTTCCACTCTATGCTTCACTAGAATAGAAAGAAAAAAAAAAAAGTAGCAGAATACCAATCTGTACTCTGAGGGGACTGGATTAATTTAATAAAGATTCAAATGTTATATTATGTTTTTCAGTCCTTCTCCACCTACAATAGTAAACAGAAAAATCTCACCTTGTAATCTTAATGATTATTGGGTAATGTAAAAACAGATGTCACTCCAGCCGATCAGGAAATATATTCCAAATTACAGATATTGAATTTTACAATTGTCCCATTGTGAAAATATCTCCATTAATAACACACTGCAAATTTCACCCCAGAGAGGAGGGAAAAATAAAGCAAACATTTCGCAGTATACAAAGTGGATGAGATGAACTTCCTAGAATTGCAGTCTGGTGCTAACTTTTGGTACCTCCAAGAAATGTAGCTATAGATTTCAAAATACAGATAATAAAGTTTTACCTGAAGCCTGAACTTTGAAACATGGCAGCTGTAAGATTTCCAATAATTATAAAACCTGAGTTAATAAAACACCCCTTCCAACTTAAGTGGACAAGGAATATGGATGGGGCAGTGTGATTCTCTCAGAAGAATGAGCAGGTAATAGAAATATCATAAATAAAGACTCAAATCTGAAACTGGAACATCAATTTTTTTTAACTATTGAACCAATCTCTTGGTGAGTAGTTATTAAGATTATGTCATCTCTGGATCAGAAAACTATGGTACATCTACACAATGGAATACTATGCTGCCATAAAAAAGAAGGAATTCTTACCATTTGCAGCAACCTGGATGGAATTGGAGAACATTATGTTAAGTGAAATAAGCAAGTCAATGAAAGAAAAATACCACATGATCTCACTCATTTATGGATAATAAAGAACATTAAAAACTTGAACAAAAAGATAGATACAGAGGCAGTAAAGCATCAAACAGTCTGTCAAATTACAGCAGGAAGGTTAGGGAGAGGTGGGGAAGATAAGAGATCAATCAAAGGACTTGTATGCATGCATATAAGCATAACCAATGGACGCAAAACTCTGGGGGGTGAGGGCATATATGGGAGTGGGGTGGGGGGGGCAATGGTAAGATATGTACACATATAATACCTTAATAAAAAAATTGGAAAAAAAAAAAAAAGAAATATTAAAAAAAAAAAAAACACTGAAAAATTCATTTTCCTAGAGCTATAGAACACTATGAAAGTATTGAGAACACTAGGAAATGAAAATGGTAGTTAGGCTAGTGTTCCAAGTAGCGTTTTAATGTGCCTTTTAAAAGCCGGTATGACAAAAAAAAAAAAAAAAAAAAAAAAAAAAAGATTATGTCATCTATTTATCTATCTACTTCTCATTTTGCCATATACCCAAAAACATATTGGTGGTATTTTTTTTCGTTTGTTTCTTTGTTTTGCAAACCATATTTAATTCATATCATGATGTATGTATTATATTTCACTAATAGTTTTAGCTAAAGTATCATTACAGCAATTTCTAAAAACAAGTATTTGTATTTGCTGAACCCTCAAACATAAAGAGTCAAGAGTACATACATTGAGGCTGTGTTTTATAAACTCTTTCGCTGTACTATAATGTTTAATTCTTAATGACACTTCATTGCAGCTTACTTAAGAAAGCCATATTTCACATAAATGTGTGTCTGTACTTATACTACACTTTAAAACAATTAGAAAATTTTAGAATTATAATGTTCTTTGTCATAGCACTTTAAATAATGACTGCACTTGCTTTGACATTCCATATTTAAAATTGGGTGTGGGTGATGGGGGAATTGAGCAAACAAGAAAATAAAAAGAGAAAGAACTCATGGAAACAGACAACAGTGTGGTGATAAGTGTTAGAGAGGTGGGTGGAGGTTGAAGAGGGTATAGGGGAGATAAATGGTGACATGGAAAAATAAAGAGAAAAGATAAATTAAAAATGCTTTTGCATGCCCATTAAAAAACATTTCAATAAACATTATGGTATGTGAGAGAAACAGACTACTACTAAATGTTTCAATATGTCAATACATGCATGAAGTTTTACATGTTAAATGATGTAATTTATACTCATCGGCCAAATAAAAATTTTTTAAGCAGCCACCTAAATTTAGATAGGGCCGTGTTAATTTTTTGGACAAAAATAATGACTTCAGTGGTTAAGCACAGCAAAAGATTTGCTCTTTCTTGAGAAGTCTGTTGTGTCAGGAACACAGTTAACATCTCATTAAATGACTTTCTGTAATAAAGGGCACCATTTGTTTGAGATGATCAGCATTTGAGTGTAAATAGTTATAATTGTATATATATATATATGCATATATATATGCATATATATATATATATATATATATATATATATATATATATATATATATATCTCGAGAGAGAGAGAGAGAGAGAGAGAGAGAGAGAGAGAGAGAGAGAGAGAGAGAGAATTTGCTTTGGTAATATCTATGTTTTCTTTACTAATTGGCTTACTTAATAAAAATGCATTAGAAAGACATTATTGATTTTAGACTTCTGTAACTGTGTAATACATTAAGTAAAATAGTTCCTGTCTAGAGAGTAATCCCTGTGCTTTTCCATGATCAGTTGATTTCTTTGAGAGAAGGAAAAACCCTAGTAAATGGATTTTAACTTTTTCATGCAGATCAAGGTCAGTACCAAATAAGTATCACCATCCAAACTCTCCAAACGCTCACAGAATAAACAACAGTATAATGACAAACCAGAAGAGTATCTGGAACCATATAAATTGTTTTTATTCCCTTTATCAACAATACTTTCCTAAATATGCTTAGAAATTACTTCAATGAGGGTGCACAAACACTTTCAACTCCAAACTTTAATTACTCATTAGACTAAGAATTTGAGTCTAGATTGAAGAATTTTTTACAACATAGGCAAGCTGTCTCCACAGAGGGTAGACTACAGTCATTATTTATCCAAATGTAAGAAACTTTATTTTTGATATGTCACAAAAATAATAAGAAAAGGATTGTGCTACTGACCTGTAACAGAATTCAGAATGAAAATCATAGAAGAGAGGTGAAGGGAGAGGGGAGTGTGACCATAAAGAAGCAGTTTATCTCAATTAACCATTACATAAATGTAAGACATCCTTTAATCCTAAAATTATTTGAGATTAAAACTTTAATTAGTTTTTATCCTTAGTAAAGATAGTACTTAAAACCTTTAATCCTAGGACCTCAAAGCCAATTAACAAATAAATCCTCAATTTTCCTATGAAAGAATGTGCACATATTTGCTTCCTCATTTATAGTTTGAGTCACTGTAGTACAGAGAGATTCATTCTAAATTATAGCCTCAAACATGCAGAATTCTACCACAGAACAAGGGGAAATAAATTTAATAAACATATGGGACTATATCAAACTAAAAAGTCTTTGCACAGCAAAGGAAACCATCAACAAAATGTAGAATTGTACATATGAAACCTATATAATATTATTAACCAAGTTCACCCCAATAAATTCAAGAAAAAAGTAAAAAAAAAAAAAAAAATGCTGCATGGATTGGGTAAATGTATCAGTGGCAATTTTTTTTTTTTTAAACCTGTTACAAAAAGCTCTTGACTTGAATAGGAAAAAGACTCAGAATGGAAGATAAAAAAGCCTGGTTGTAGACTCAGTCATGGTAGATAGATTCTATGTATTTATAATATTTCCATTTGTATATTATATCACCAGAAATAGTAAATGTGATGGATTTTTAATTAAAAAAACATAATTGGAAAATCTCTTAAAATTCAAGGAAACAGTTATGAAAATGAAAATAAGTTTTGGCAAAATAGATGTTCCTAACCATACATGCACAAGTGAATTTACCAGTGGAAACATCTTCCCAGGTGTTGTATCTACTGGTGAGAGGTACTTTTTATGGTAAACTAGAGGCCCAGTGCACGAAATTCATGCATGGGGCGGGGAGGGGGGTGGGGGTGTTGTGTATCCCTCAGCCCAGCCTGCATCCTCTCCAATCTGGGACCCCTCGAGGGATGTCTGACTGCTCGGGCAGTTAGACGTCCCTCTCAAATCCAAAACTGCTGGCTCCCAACCTCTCACCTGCCTGCCTGCCTGATTGCCCTTAACCTCTTCTGCCTGCCAGCCTGATGACCCCCTAACCACTCCCCTGCCAGACTGATTGACACCTAACTGCCCTCCCCTGCAGGCCTGGTCACCCCAAATGGCCCTCGCCTGCTGGCCCGGTAACCCCTAACTGCCCTCCCCTGCCAGCCTGGTCACCCCTAACTGCCCTCCCTTGCAGGCCTGGTCCCCCCCAACTATCCTCTCCTGCCAGCCCGGTCACCCCTAACTGCTCTGTCCTGCAGGCCTGGTCCCCCCGCAACTGCCCTCCCCTGCTGGCCTGATTGCCCACAACTGCCCTCCCCTGAAGGCCATGTTGTGGCAGTCATCTTGTGTGTTGGAGTGATGGTCAATTTGCATATCACTCATTTATTAGATAATATATTCATGGCTATTTGAAAAAATAACAATTTTCAGCTCACCAGAAATAGAATCTACCCCTTGAATTAGAGCTACTCTTGGAAATTAGTTTGTGACACTGTACCAAGTTTCAAGCCCAGGCTCAAGAGATCTTGCACCTTCCTATCTTCCTTCTTTTGGAGCTTGTGGAGAAGCCTACTGCATGATGAGAGACAAGTAGCAAAATCAGCCCTGTTATTAGCCTACTGACCACCAGATAAGTAATCGGCTATATTAATTATCCTCATAGAGATCTGCTACGTTGCTGCAGATCAGATGAACTATGCAGCCAACCCCTGTCCAGTGAGCTAAGTAAAATGTTTTAAGCCTCTAATTTTGGAGTCATTTGTTATATATCAAAACCTAACTGAATATATCCTTTCTGATTGGTGTTTCTGGTTTCTTGGGATATAGTTCTAGACATGGGATTACTGGCTCAAATGGGAGTTCCCTTTTTAACTTTTTGAGGAAACTCCATACTGTCTTCCACAGTGGCTGCACCAGTCTGCATTCCCACCAGCAGTGCAGCAGGGTTCCTTTTTCTTCACATCCTCACCAGCACTTGTCATTTGTTGATTTGTTGATGATAGCCATTGACAGGTGTGAGATGGTACATCATTGTTGTTTTGATTTGCATCTCTCAGATGATTAGTGATTTTGAGCATGATTTCATATATTTCTTGGTTTTCTGAATGT
Source organism: Ia io (assembly GCA_025583905.1). NCBI lineage: Eukaryota > Metazoa > Chordata > Mammalia > Chiroptera > Vespertilionidae > Ia > Ia io. The sequence goes on along the minus strand of JAJQQW010000002.1, from coordinate 37,348,189 downwards.
CCTCTTTCGAAAAGTGTCTATTTAGGTCCTTTGCCCATTTTTTGATTGCATTGTTTATTTTCCTTTTGTTAAGTTGTATGGGTTCCCTGTAAATGTTGGAGATTAAACTCTTATCAAAGGTAACATTGGCAAATATGTTCTCTCATGCAGTGGGCTTTCCTGTTTTGTTGATGGAATCTTTTGCTGTGCAGAAGCTTTTTATTTTGATATAATCCCATTTGTTTATTTTCTCCTTAGTTTCCATTGCCCTAGGAGCTTTATTGTTAAATATATTGCTATGACAAATGTCTGCTATTTTGCTGCCTATGGCTTCTTCTAAGATTTTTATAGTTTCCCATCTTACATTTAAGTCCTTTATCTACTTTGAGTTTATTTTTGGGTATGGTATAAATTGGTGATCTAATTTCATTTTTTGCAAGTATCTGTCCAGTTTTCACAACAACATTTATTGAAGAGACTGTCTTGACTCCATTGTATGGTCTTGCCTCCTTTGTCAAATATTAATTGAGCATAATGTCTTGTTTCAATTTCTGGGTTCTCTGTTCTGTCTCACTGGTCTATATGTCTGTTCTTGTGCCAGTACCAGGCAGTTTTGAGAATCATGGCTTTGTAGTATAGCTTTATAACTGGTATTGTGATCCCTCCAACATTGTTCTTCTTTCTCATGATTGCTACAGCTATTCGGGGTCTTTTTTTATTCCAGATGAATTTTTGGAGAATTTTTTCTAGGTCTTTGAAGTATGCCATTCGTTTTTAATGGAGATTGCATTGAATTTATAGATTGCTTTGGGTAGTATGGACATTTTAATGATGTTGATTCTACCAATCCATGAACATGGCATATTCTTCCATTTGTTCATGTCTTCCTCTATCTCTTTTTTCAGCATCCTGAAATTTTTCTGAGTACAGGTCCTTTATCTCCTTGGCTAAGTTTATTTTTAGGCATCTTAATTTCTTTTTTGTTGCAATGGTAAGTGGGATTGCTTTTTTACTTTCTCTTTCTGTGAGTTCATTATTGGCATATAGAAAAGCCATCATGTTTTCTTATTCAGACAGGGCATGGGCTTAATTAAAGGCATGGCTCTAAGAAAACAGCCAAAGAATGAAAGGAATGGCATTCTGAGGAAACAAATTGTTTTCATTGAAATTATTTTTGGATATGTTAGGAAGGAATCCTGAAACAGGATGAATTAACCTAGATCTATGGTTATAGCTGGAAGTGGTCATGGTTATATGAATGGAGGTACAAGCAGATCAGTAAGTGAATGTGCTTCAACAGGAAGTGACAGTAGTGAACCAAGCAGAGAGTCAACAACCTTCAGCATAGGGAGCTACTGCCACACCAAAATATGTGCCTGGAATACCTAGATTTTCTAATGTCTGAGACAAGATGAAATCTAAATTTTATGTAAAAATCAGCAGAGTCTTAAATGTTAATTGATTCAGTTTAAAATTGTATTGTGACAAAAACCAAGATGGCAGTATAGGTAAACACCTAAACTGCTGCCTCGCACAACAATTTCAAAACTACAACTAAAAGACAAACAGACATCATCCAGAAGCACAGGAAAGCTGGCTGAGTAGAAATTCTACAAATAGAAGGAAAGAGAAAAGCACACTGAGACTCAGAGGAGCTGCAGAAGGCAGAGGTACTGAGATGCACATGGAGAGGGCGGGCAACTGAGTATGCAGCTGGCTTTCTCAAGTGGAAGAGAGACAAAATCTCCCGACTGTGTTGAACTCCAGTTCCCGGTGAGACTCTGGGGACCCAGACTCATTCGGGGAGAAACTGGACTGTCTGGCAGTGGGTGGAACTCGAGGTCAGCTTTCTCTCAGAGGTGCTTGCAGCAATTACTGCAGGACACTAAGACCTCTTAGGGCAGGGCTGGTGGGGAAACCAATGTTGTCTGCTCCGCCCTGAGACTCCACCCCATACAAGCTGAGCACAGAGGCTTTTGCAAGTCTTTTCTCATAAGGGTGTCTCCAGCACAGAAGTTCTCCCAGCATAGACACAGCTGATCCTCACAGCCAATTGGCCTGGAGGTCAATTCCTCCCAGTGATACCAATAACAATCAAGGCTTAACTACAACAAGACTGTGCACACAGCCCACAAGGGGGTGCACCAAGAGTGTCCACCTCAGGTAACTGGGGAGGCTGACCCACTGGGCCCTATAGGACACCTAGCACACAAAGCCACTCTATCAACTCAGGGAAGCAGCCAAAATGCAGAGACAAAGTAACAGATCACAAATGAAAGAAATGGAGGAAAGCAAATGACTGGATATAGAGTTCAAAACCACGGTTATAAGGTTTTTCAAGAATTTCCTAAAAAAGGCCAATAAATTTAATGAGACCCTTGAGGATATGAAAAAGGACCAACTAGAAATTAAGCATAACATTGACTGAAATAAAAAATATTATACAGAGATCTAATAGTAGATGAGAGTATTGCAAGAATCAACTCAAAGATTTGGAATACAAAGAGGCAAAGGACACTCCTCCAGAAAAGCAAAAAGAAAAACGAATCCAAAAATATGAAGATAGTGTAAGAAGCCTCTGGGACAACTTCAAGCGTACCAACATCAGAATTATGGGGGTGCCAGAAGAAGAGAGAGAGCTAGATACTGAAAACCTATTTCAAGAAATAATGACAGAAAACTTCCCCCACCTGGTGAAAGTAATAGACTTACAAGTCCAGGAAGTGCAGAGAACCCCAAACAAAAGGAATCCAAAGAGGACCACACCAAGACACATCATAATTAAAATGCCAAGAGCAAAAGACAAAGAGAGAATATTAAAAGCAGCAAGAGAAAAACAGTTAGTTACCTACAAGGGAGCACCCACACGACTGTTAGCAGATTTCTCAACAGAAACTATGCAAGCTAGATGGGAGTGGCAAGAAATATTCAAAGTGATGAATAGCAAGAACCTACAACCAAGACCTAGCCAAGCTATCATTCAGAATTGAAGGTCAGACAAAGAGCTTCACAGATAAGAAAAATCTAAAGGAGTTCATCACCACCAAACCAGTATTATATGAAATGCTGAAAGGTATTCTTTAAGAAGAGGAAGAAGAAGAAAAAGGTAAAGATAAAAATTATGAACAACAAATAAATTATCTATCAACAAGTGAATCTAAAAATCAAGTGAATAAAAAATCTGATGAACAGAAAAAAAAATTGTATTGTGAGCTTCCATAACAGAATGTTGTACAATGGAATCAAATGTTTGTATAAGTGTGTATATGTTTGTGTATATAAATAATATAGTCTTTGTGACTATATAATGCTTTGGATTCTATAAAGCAGTACAAAAAATGAAGGGTTTATTGGTAAGAATGTTCTAACTGGAATATATTAGGCATTATGAGACTAGTAGATCAAGCATTTAACTGCTTTTGTTTATTAACAATGTCTCATTGCCACTTTTTTTCTTTAGAAAGGAGAAAAATCACAGTAATAAAATTGGTATATAAAATATGAAGTAGGGAAAAGACTGCTTATTGTTTGTTTATGATTTGTCAAATCAAGATAGTAAAAGACCATTCAGTAATATGTTTAATGTCACTAATATAAAAATGTCATAAAATTAAATATATTTTCAATGTTTATATATCTCATCTGATATAAATTAACCAATTTAAAATATACCAGATCTTGATAGCTAAGATAAATAACTAGAAGATTTAAGAACTCACAAAGGAGGAAGAAGAAATTGAAAAAATTTACAATGGACCACTGGATATTAGAAAGAGGAAATGCACATTGTAAGACAAAGAGAAGCCACCTGCTTCATGAATACATACAACCCAGCTACAGATTCTATTCCTAGGTTTCCTTTCCCTTTTCAAAGGTGGAAATGGCAAAGGATTTATAGTGATATTTTTCTGTGCCTATAACTGATCTCTTTGCAATGCATGCCACAGTAGGGAGACTTGTTTGTTGTATCTCTCAGATTATTGATAATTGGGCATTAATGATAGAAAATGGAAATCAAGGTCCATAGAATAAAAAGATTTGGAGGGGCTATACCTCAAGTTGGGAGAGACAAGCAGCCATAAGGTAGATAAGTATTTGTCATATTTACAACTGTATTTACCTACCACAAACAACTCAACATTAAGCAATAGACTATCAAATTACCAAATAACTTATAATACTAGATATACATCTTTTTCAGTTATAAATGCCAAAATATATCAGAAAACAAGTAGAAAATTGAGTCCAGTAAAAATAAGTTTTAATAAAACTGTGATTTGGATGTCAGGAAAACACTGGCAAAATGTTCTTGAATGTATTCATCAGCAAAAATTGATTTTTCTTCCCCTAAAAAATAACATAAGTAATAATGATTAAAATCAAATTAATTAAAGCAAATCCAGGTTTAACTTCTTGAGGTGAAAACTAACAATAGATTCTGTGCTACCATTTGAATTTTAATTGATAAGAAAATTTTCAGCCACCAGAAGTTTGGCCTGAATATAACATGAGAAACCTCTATTCATTTTGTCAAAAATCAATAATTTGACTTTTAATCTTCGTAAAGGAGATCTGAGGTCTTTTGCTTTCTGTCCAAAGAAAAACTTCCTGTGGTTTCTTTCATACAATTTACAGGTTGTTGGTCTGAGACATGGGGGCAGCAAGTCAATAATCTCTTTTGAAAATCCTGCTAAGACTGGGGATCATCTAATACAGGGCATTCTTTCAGGATCAATCCACTCGCTAGGAGCAATGTCCCTTCCTCTTGCTAGAGCTGCCACCTGGGATAATTTCCCTAGAGTTTCTGACAGTTTGTCACCAGTATTCACTAGAGGATAAGGAATTAAAAATTTTAAGCCTATGAGGAATGGTTGGTATATGATGTTTCAATTCTCTTCTTTCAACATAAAGAAAAGGGATAAAAGATGTATGTGCTGGTAGAAAGATAAGAAGAAATAAAGTGAATTATGACTAACAAATTATGCTTTATTAGTTAGTATGTTCTCATCTTTATAATCAAAGGCTTCCTCTGAAAGCTTGCTAATGTTTGTTACTATTATTATTGTTAACCAATTTATTACTCCCAATCTGCTAACTATAGACAAGAATTGAGAAATAACAAGAAAACAAATTAACATATCAAAGATAAAACTCAAGGCACTTGTGTATCCTGGATTTATTAACATAATTTATAAAATAATTTTAATCTGATTTTTACTGTTATTTTAGAGAATGATACAAGAAAATTTATTTTCTGTATTTTTTTTCTATAAGAGTATAAAATAGACACATTAGATGGGGCATTGTTCTTGTCCTGGTTATAACAATAGCTCTAAGAAATTATTGTGTCACATAGTTCAAAATGTTGATGCCCATCAAAATGGCTGTGAACCATAAAAACAAAATAAAACCCTTCACTACTCTGCCATAAAAAGGAAGAAGAAAATTTTAGCCTTTGGAACTGAAGAACATTACGCTAAGTGAAATAAGCCAGTCAGAGAAAGACAAATACCATACGTTTTCATTCCCATGTGGAATTAAAACCACAATGCAGTGGTCTGAATTCTTTGTCTCACAAAATCGATGAATGAATTCACGGACAAAGATGACAAGCAGAATAAACTTTATTGAGAGACAGACTCCCTGAAACAAGGGGCAGCAGGAAGGGGGCCCAAAGCAGATTATCACTGATATATATATATCATATACATATATATATATATATATATATATACATATATATATATATACACACACATATATATATATCATACATATATATATCATACATATATATATATCATACATATATATATATTGCTAGCTTTTGATTGGTCTTTTCAGGTATTCTGTGCAATATCCAATCATTTCAGAACTTGCGTTCCCAATGGACCAGATTTGGGATTATAACTTCAGTGTTAGGGTTAGTTTACTGTCCCTCCCCAGCCAGACTCAGTCCTCCCTGCTACACTGGGTTCAGCCCTTGGTCATCCTATTTGTTCCAGATTTTTTTCCTGGAACTAGGAGCAGCCAGCAGTAACCAGGAAGCTGCCTCATGTCACTCCTAGATTTCTCCATGTAGCCTCCCCTTTCCGGGTCCAGTCCCTAACTGCCTGTCTCTATCCCCTCAGAATTTAATGAACTAACTGAACTACCAAGAAAAAATAGAGACAGACTCATAGAGAGAGAATAGGCAGACAGCTCTGGTCGGGGCAGGGAGGTGTTGGGGAGGTGGAGAGATGAGAGAAAGAGAGAGAGAGCGGGAGAGAGAGAATGAACTCATGGACATGGACAACAGTGTGGTGACTGTGGGGTGGGAGGGGGTGGGTGGAAGTGGAAGAGTGATAGAGGAGCTAAATGATTAATGAAAAATAAAATGTTAAAAAAATAAAAACACATTTATAACAAGATGGTTTGAAAAAAATAATATTCTTATATATAAGCTAATGTTATATAAAAAGTGCACAAAATTATTTTGGGGATATAATTAAGTATATCCAAGTATAATTTTTATAGCCTACAATGAACCATGTATAATTGCAAAAGATTAGATCAATGTCCAAACATTAACTTTTTAAAAAACTTATGACCATCAAAACTCATCTGTTATGGAAATAAATGAGACTTTTTTTAAATGTATGAACTATTTTTGAGGACACTATTAAATGTATACAATGATTTAAATATTTCAATAAGAAGTCATCCCTATGTATAGAATCAATATTTTGATCAAGGACTTACAACTTATTTTCATATTTTACTTAACTTTAATAATATTTAAGGAAGTTTGCCACTAAATATTCTAGAGAAATAACATATTGAGTAGAGCAGAAATTTAATGGCAACTGAAGGTAAAATGTAAAAATTATGCACATCATAAAGTATGTTTTTGGTTAAATTATCTTTAACATATAAAACCAACAAATATCACAAAATACCTGAATGAACTTCCTTGAGACCCAATCACCCAAACCCATAACACAATTAAAAATTGTTATTATGTACTAGAAGCCCAGTTCATGAAATTCATGCATGCGGGGGGGGGGGTCCCCTCAAACCCAGCCTGCACCCTCTCCGTTCTGGGACCCCTCGGGGGATGTCCGACTACCAGTTAGGGATCGGGCCTAAACTGGCAGTCAGACATCCCTCTCACAATCTGCTGGCTCCTAACTGCTCACCTGTCAGCCTGCCTGCCTGATCACCCCTAACTGCCCCCCTGGTGGGCTGGTCACCCCCAACTGCACCCCCCGCCATCCTGGTCACCCCCAACTGCCCTTCCTAACAGCCTGGTTGCCCCCAACTGTCCCCTCTGCAGGCCTGGTCACCCCATGCAGCCTGCTGTTCAGTCGTTTGGGCATCCCTCACTAACCCCCCTGCTGGCCTGGTTGCCCCACGCAGCCTTCTCTTCAGTCATTCTTCTGGTCATTAACATCATGACAGCCCCTGGATTTTTATATATTAGGATTATAATAGTTGCAAGGATACATGATTTCAGATTTTTTTGAGTACCTGGATTAAAATCCTCCCTCTTACATTTACTAAGCTCGCTGGTTCTCAAACTTAAGATACAATAGTATAATATGGAGAACTTTTGATTCTTGAGTCCCACAATCCCACAATCTTGCTGAGCAATTGATGGATGGGTTCTCATGTATCACCATTTTTAAACTATTCACATAAATTCTGATGCAGAAGTCAATAGTTTGTGAAAAGCTGTTCTAGCTGTGTCGCTTTAATGAAGTGAAATAAACACACAAGACCCACTATTTATTAGGTCTAAAATGCAAATGAAACAAGGGTCTACCTCAAGCATTGCTTTTAACAATAAAGTAGATAATACATGACAGGAATATACAACAGTGCCTAGCAGGAATGAAGCATTCCATCAAAGTTATCTATTTGTGGTTTAGTCATTTTTTTTTAATTGATACATTATCTATATACTAAAGGCCCAATGTACGAAAATTTGTGCAAGGGCCTCAGCCCTCACAGCCGCGGTGGCTTGCCTCAGCCCTCGCAGCTGTGGCTTCATCCTAAAGGTCATCTGGAAGGATGTCCAGAAGGACATCTGGAAGGTCGTGCGGCTGTGCGATCTAATTAGCATACTATCCTATCTACTAAAGAGGGAATATGCTAATTGACCCTCACGCTGTTGCAAAGATGGTAGTGCCCACAGCCAATAAGAAAGGAATATGCTAATTGACTGTCACGCTCTCAAAGATGGCGGTGCCACAGCCACAAGATGGCAGCGCCCAGTCCCCTCAGCCCCGCCGGTGCACCTGCCTCCAAAGTCCCCCAGTCCCCTCACTCCCCCAGCCGCCCAGGGCCGGCCCAAGGTGCAGGCAAGTCTCAGATGGCTGCTGCCCAGCCATCCACAGCTGGCCTGAGGCACAGACAAGCCTCAGATGGCGGCTGCGCAGCCGCCCAGGGTCGCCCGAGGCTCAGGTAACCAGGTCTGGCTGAGGCTTGCGGTGCCGGCAGTGGCAGCAGCAGAGGTGTGATGGGTATCGCCTTCCCCTGATCGCTGGGTTGCTTCCCGCCCCTGAAGGCTCTTGGATGGAAAACTCTTGGATGGGGTATCGCCTTCCCCTGATCGCCAGGCTGAGGGACCATCCCCCCTCCAGTGCATGAATTTTCATGCACAGGGCTTCTAGTTATAGATCTAAAAGCCTAAGTGACCATTCGACTAGTAGCTTTGATGCGTACTGATCACCAGGGGGCAGACGCTCAATGCACAGGCATGGAAGCATAGAACAGACTGATGCATCTCAAAGAGAAGGGGAGAGGGGGGAGGGAGGGAAGAGATTAACCAAAGATCTTATGTGCATACTAGAGGCCTGGTGCATGGATTCATGCATGGGTGGATTCCCTAGGCCTGGCCTGCAGGGACTGGGCCAAAACCAGCAGTCTGACATCCCCTGAGGGGTCCTGGATTGCAAGAGGGTGCAGGGCAGGCCAAGGGACTCCACTGCTTCATGAATCTAGTATTAAAAATAACACATGACCCCCTTTTATTTTTATAAAATGATCTTCATCCATGTGAAAGGTTTTTAGGGGAACTATTGCCCTGGGGTAGAATGAGGTTTTTGATGGAACAATGAGATAGAGCAAAACATTAGGAAACATTCTTGAGAAAACAACAACAAAAAACTAACAGAAACAAAAATGCAAGTTTTTAACCCTATTGTCAAGTTCTAAATAGCTTAATGATTCAACCTGGCAGAATGGGAACAGTAGGTGCATAAATTAGTATAGAAGAATCTATGAAGTGTGATCTAACATTGTTTCTCATTCTTTTGCTAATACCTTTAACTAGATTTCATTATTTTCCTTCACTCTCTTCCCCAACCAACCAGTATTCCAATATGAGATTAATCAAAATGTTTTCCATCTAAATGTCTATATAAGCACTCCTAGAGAAAAGTCACCTCATTGTATAATAGTGACACTGCTATGCGAGTGATTAGGTAGGCATATTAGTCCTATTGACTAATCATAGTCATAGTCATTAGTTGTATTGACCCCTGATAAAATGTAAATAAGCTTCATGGTGATGGATGGTATATTTAAAGACTTCAAATCAAAGAGAGGTAAAAGAAATCGAGGTGCTTTAGCAACACTGGATCTTCCTTCTGGATGCCTTTTCATGGTAAGTAAGGCCAGTGACAGATTAGGGGCAATTAGTTAAGCTGCATAACCGAGAAGCAAAACAAATTTCCTCTAAAATAACTCCAATTAGAAATATCTCTGGGGGAAAATCCGATTGCTCTTACTTGTGTCATATGACCATGCCTACAGTAGTTTAATAACTTATTACAATAAGAAAGGCCATGGCCTTTCTAAAACTGTATTATAATCACCTATTTTTCTACATCAAATACACTGGGCTCTACAAGGAAAAGCCTTGTTCACCTTTACACCTCCCAATTTAGCACATTCACAAACAGTAAGTGCCCAATAACTATGGAGTGAATAAATGGGTTAAGAATTTCAAAATTTCTGAAGTTATGATTATGATGAATTTTTACATCTGACAGTAAATTTATATTACTTCGTGGAAGCTTATAATTTTGAAACAAGCTAATTGCATTTTTATTTCTTATACTTAGGTTTTACCTCAAAGTATTTAATTTCTGTAATTAGCTAGATTACAGTAGTCTTACATCTGTAACCTTATTATCCTATTAAATTCTTCTCAGAGCTAAGCATATGTATTGTTATAATAAAGAACTACTTTGGGTCTGAGGGAGCATTGTTAAGTAGAAGGTTATATGCACATGGAATAAAATGACTCAAGCATAAAGCTAAAGTAGAAACAAAACATATTTTGAACTACTGTGTTTTTTTGGTTCACCAAAGCCAGATGAGATCAAGATACACCTCTTGACCTTTCTCCATTTTCCATTAGGATTTCTGTACAAGAATCTTAGAGGAGGTAACATATGGGAGAAAATTAAACTATGAAATAAGAATGTGTCTCTTGTCAGTTGAAATTTTGTTTTATCTTTGATTTTGTTTTTAATCAGGGACTAGTGGGTGGTGTCTGTGAGAAGAATATCTAATAACTTCAGAAAAAACACACAAATTATAATATAACATGTACAGCAGAGTCTTAGTTTTTAAAGTAAAAGAATGAGTTATAAATTCAAGGAACACAGAAGGAGGATTTTGTACACAGGAAAATGAATTATGAATGTTATCAACACTACTAATGACTAAGTTATATTTATAGATTCAAAACCAAACAAAAATATATCCACTGTATGTATACTATACAGAGATATCCTTTTCTCCTAATTATGTGTGTTTATGTAATATGTGAGAATGCATATTTATAAAGTAATTTTTGTTTAAAATAACATTATAAACTATTAGTACATGTGAGAAATAAAAATGTATGCTCATGTACAAGCTACAGATATCTGTACATCTGAATACTGATGCTAATCCTAGTCCTAAGCACTTACCCATTAAATTATTTAACACTTTTATTAAAAGTGAAGGTAAAACTTTAAAACTGTAATATGAGAACCATGTATATATGTATATATATGTGTGTGTGTGTGTATATATATACATATATATACATATATATATACATATATATATATAGCAGCTTGTAAGTTGTAATTTTCCTTTTGCTGCAGTAGTGACACTAATCTATAATTATAGGCTTCACTTTGCAGTAATTGTCAGTGCTGATTGAGGGACTATTGAAATAACTGATCCATGATAAGTCAGGATGGTCATGAGTCAGCCAACATAGACATTTAAAAGCTAAAATGTTTCAGTTTTGACTTAGAGGAGTTGATTTTTATTGAGACTTTAGTAAAACCACCATGAATGTATTTAACAGCATCCTCCTTCTCCCTAAACTCATCAATTTAATTCATTCAGAGTAAGTCTATTCCTTATAATCCAGAGAAAGTCATTGGTCTTCTGACTATCCTTGTGGGTTTGTAGAGTCTGATTAATCTCTGCACTTTGATATTCCAGAGTTAGCAACCAGTTTGATCCCTTTTAATCAATGATTTACAGCAGCTACAAAGGTGAACAATCAAATCTCCAATGAGGGAGCAAAAGGAGTTTAACCTGTCATTCATTCATGGTCTAGTCAAAAGTACATTTTACTCAATGATCTCATAAGACTGACAAGCTTATTTTGAGGTTCTCTGAGAATTTCCTAAGTTGTACAATTTCTCAATTCTGAATTATTTTTAAAAAGGTATATTTTCATTAACAGGTAAGGAGCTTAAATAAGGGTACATTTATATGTACATATAAATATATGTAAAACTATACATTATATATAAATATGAATGTGTTTAAAACCATAATGGTTCATTAGTTTGAATAACACTATATTGTATGTAAATATAAAGTAATCTAAATACAAATGGATCTAAGTGTTTATAATAAAATATAATACCTATAAAACTATAATGTAAGACTTTTAAACCTTGACCCGGGTGATATTAAAAATGGTGTGGGAAGATAATAAAAATCCGCAAAATACCCAGGTTGTTTTCCTTCATTTAGTGCTCTTCCTACATTACAGTTCTCTAAGTCATTTGGCTTCTTTTCGTGTTTTGCCACAAGAATGAAGAAAAACAGTTAGTTTCAGGACAAATGTGGGAGTTACATGCAATAGAAACAAGTATGGAAATGAATGTGGGATGGGGAGAGAGTCCCAAGTTTAGTTTTGGCACTACTGTGTAGATGGTGAGACCTTTTAGTGGGACACTGAACATAAGGAAAAAATAGGCTTAAAGGGAAATCATGAACATTATGGAATATGTCCGGTTGCCAATGAGACATTGAAATGAAAATGCTACACAAGTAGAGGTTTCGTTTCTCATGTTGTTGTGCTGGATCTTCCGGGCTTGGATGATAACACACTGTAGTAAACAGTTTGGCTCATCAAAGAACACATATTCATGTAACAGGGCTGCTGGAAGAGTGGTGAGTTTTGAATCTGCCTTGCCACTAACTATATTGTCCTATGACACCGAACATCACCTTACACCATAATGCTCCATTTTAGAAATATAAAATCGCTAGAACTATGGAAGTATAAACATTGTCTAAAATATCAGCTTTTTTTTACATTAGTGTACATGATGAGAAATTTACTATTACTTTCAATAGTTATCTATTTAATTACCAAATTTAGTTAAGAATACTAAGTACCTCCACTTTCTCAAAGGCAAACCCATAGTTTCTCAAGAGAAACGCAATGTTTATGGACTTAGAGGTAACTTAAAGCCCCGAGTTTTCTTCTCCCCTCCATATGTCTACTCCTTCTTACAAATAAGCAAAGTAATCCTCTGCTTCTCACAAATACAAAAGAGCTACCACATAAAAAATACAATATGCAATATAACCCAGGGAGTGCACACCTTTTTTCCTAAACGTGAAAGCATTTATTTAGAAATTTTACCAAATCTAAGCACTTTAAAAACTTTTAGAAAAGAATCAATGTTACATATCACTTAGGCGATTAAACATTCTTTTAGAAAGGTTTGGCTATGTGCTAATTAAGTGCTCACTGATTCTTTTTCCCTTTCCTCAGGGTTTGTTCCTCCTTCAAAGTACTATCAGCTGAATATCATGACACATTTGTTGTTTAGGAATTTTGTTCTTGCTAGTTCAGAAACTTTTTTAACTGAGCTTGAAGAGAAACGCAGACAAAAAGCAAATACTATCAGACCATAACACTAATCAAATTCTGAACTCACCCTGAGAAACCATTAGTCGTGTTTAAAAATACCAGTAAATTGAACAAACCGAGAATAATTGAAGTGAAATTACAAAGCCCTACAATTATTTCCAGCAAGTGAGCATGGGCTACATACGGGGGGGTGGGGAAAGTGCAACAAATGCTATTTGGGTTGAGTTATTACAGCATATGAATATTATTAAAAGTCATTTAATAAAATGCAGTTCCTAAATTTATACTCCATTATGTTTCATTTTAAAAACATATCTTCCCAACTTTCTATGTGGCATTGCAAAACATATGTTGTATTATTGACCCATTATTCATCAGCTATTTACAAGGAATCTACAATGGAGTAGGCATTCAGCTAGCTACTGAGATATGACATTGAGCAAGATGCATAATGCCCTTGTGTTCACAGAGCTTATTTTCTAGGAAACGATGTAGACAATTAGAGTTAAAATTAAATTAAAATAGAGGTTGATGAGTTTTAAATAAAGTAGCAAAAAGTGTTCTGGGAGTTCACAGAAAGAAGCACTGAATATAGCCTGGGGGATTAAGGGACAGTGAGAAAACTCACAACTTCTCAGTATATGTGGGATAGTAATCCAGTTATGGGTCAATAGTATCAACCACTTCCTTTAGTTTTGTCGTTTTTCCCCCCTGTTTATCTACTAAACTGATTATTGAATTATGACTCCGTATTAGAAATCATAGGCATCTTACCCATGACCCCTTGACCTCTTCAGTACATGCTGGGCAGATGTCCAATTGCCAGTACTCACGTTCATTTGGCTTCTGGAGCTGTGTTATCCACCATTTCTGTAAATTGGACACACCACGGACCTGGTGTCCCTAAAGCACCACTCTCAACCACGGAGCAAATGGAGGTATTTCTATCTTCAGCCCCTCGACGCTCAGGTGAGATGGTTCTGAGCCAGATGTTCTACATTGCATGCCAGACTGGAGTTCCCCACCAGATTAAGCCTTTGATCCACACTGACCCTGGCTTGGCTTGTTAACACTTCATCGTCTGTCTCCTTGCAGGTTCATTTCCACATCTCCCTCCATGTATTTCCTGGGGCCCTTCCACCTAAACACAGGGCACTGCAATACTTGGCTCAGGATGTGCTTCTGGGTAAATCCAACCTAAAATAGATGTTAAATTGGTGATTGCATGATGTTACCAATTTGATCCTTTCCTGTATGCTGCTTGGCATTGTAAGTTAATTAACTTGTCTAACTCTTCTCATATAGTGTTTCTGTATTGTCAGTTTTTATATTTAAATACTTCCCCTGGCCACTCTGTACATATTGAGTATGTATGTGATTTAGCAATAAAATAGCGGCATACATTTTCTAGGAAAGAGGGTTTATATGACTTTATTTTTTTTACTAGTTCAAAAATAGTAAACAGTCTGGTGATTGTGGGGGGGGGTGGGTGGAAGTGGAAGAGAGTATGGGGGGATAAAAGCTGATGGGAAAAAAAAACCTTATATTTAAAATGAAATAAATAGTAAATATATGTAAAACATATATAGTAAACATACATGTTTAATTATGAGATTTTTGTACCTTAAGGGAAATGAAGAATAAAGTATAATAGGTGATGATTTTTTGCTCACTATTAAATTCCAGCACTTAGCATGAGACTGGTACTTAATATAATTTACTAATGATTTTGAAAAAGTACATCTGAGAGTAAAAGATGAAACAGCCATTGAAACTGTTTCTAGACACAGGATAGTTCTACAGGACTTGAGTCTATGCTATGGGTCAGTTTTGCTTCTTTAAGAAAACGTGTTGTAGTTAGCATACAACTTTAGAAACATCAGGTGTCTCCTGTAAGTAAAGAACCTAATTGAATACAGCACAGGGATCTCATGTGAAATGATTACCAGATTAAAGGGGATTGTGATTTATATCACCTGTAAAACACCGTAAGCTGAAAGAGAGGAGATGCAAGCAGAGCCCACGCTGTTTCCTGTGGTGCAGTAGTAGTTAGTGTAGCAAAAAGGTTACTGCCACTCATTTAAACAAAATGATAGAGATACAAGTAGAGCCCATGCTGTTTCCTGTGGTGCGGTAGTAGTTAGTGTAGCAGAAAGGTTACTGCCATTCATTTAAACAAAATAGGCATTTTATGTACCTTCACTGTCAGACAAGATGCAGTTGAGTAATGTTTTTGTCAAATATTATAAAGGGCATCAGTGATGAGGATGGGGGATGAGGCAAGGTGAGAGAAAAAGCTATTTCATCTATTGATAGCCAACCAAGAGAAAGGCTATTCTCTTTCTAGCATGGCATCAAGTGACTTTTCAAATGACCCCTGCACTTTCTCCTCAAAGAAAAACTTTCTAGGTGGGCAATTCAAACATTTATTATCTTTTCAATGGGGAACTAGGGCTTCCTTGTAATATGCTGTTTTGCTATCCTCAGAACAGAGAGAATTGGAATTCCTATATTTACTAAGTACGGTGCCCTGTTTGGGAAGTATAGCTATTTCTAGTATCATATGAATAACTAACACTTACTTTGTAAGGAGCTTCCTAGGTGACCTAAATATTTAAATAGATCTTGAGCTTCTTCTCATGCTTTTACATATAACTATAAAAGGGTATGTTATTAGAAATAACTAATGGATGTATTTGAGCAATAAAGACAATAATTACCAGTTATTACCTAGATTTAGAATAATTAACTTATATTTAAAAAGAGACTTGGACCCACCTGCACGGTTCAGTTTGTTGGAGTATCATCCTGTACATAAAAAAGGTTTTTGTGGGTTAAATTCTAGTCAGGATACATACCTAGGTTGCAGGTTCGATCCCTGCTTGGGGCATGTACGGGAGTCAATCAATCAATATTTCTCTCTGACATCCATGTCTGTCTGTTTGTCTGTCTTTCTCTCTCTCTCAAAATAAAAATCAATAAGCATATCCTTCAGTGAGGATTTAAAAAGAGAGAGAGAAAGAGATAGACTTGCCAAATAATTTGCGCTCACCTAATTGTATCCTCACAGCCAAACAATCAAAACTATTATCACTATTTTCATTGTAAAGATAAGGAAAACTATATCTTAGAGTGGTTAAGCAATTTTCCCAAAGCCAAACGACTAGGGAATATGATCATTACTCAATATATGATAAGAATAAATAGAAGAATAGCTAAATGATTTATTACCTTGGCTCATAAAAATATTTAAAAATATTTCTTTATTCTTCTAGAAGACAGAATATATAAAACCGTGTTTGGGTAAGGCTTAATTATACGAAGTACAAAATCACTTCTGTCCCTTCACCCTTGGGACAGAAAAAGTTTCAGGGACATAGTGATGTGAGTGCATAAGTTTTGTGATCAGCAGACAGAAGCTGGCAAAATGTCAATTTCTCTACTGGCATGTAACTAAGAGAGTGTGGGCTCCATTAGAAGAATCAATTGCTTTATTTCATGCTTTCTTTATTATATTACTCCTAAACTTTCTTTCCTGGACTCATTTGAGGGACAAAACAAAAACAAACAAACAAACAAAAAAAACCCTAAAATATAACTATCATTATCAAGTTTTAAACAAACAATAAAAACAACATATTTTTCTTACATTTGCTTCACTTTGTTCCATAACCAAAAGATTATTTCAGAATATTTGGTAGAGGTTTGATATAGTGTAGAAAATGAATTCCAGAAAACCAATCCTCCCTCCTAGGGATTAAGATGTGATAAGGCCAGTTGCTCCCTTCTCTGGAACTAATTCTTAATGACAGGAATGTCTTGACTGATGATCTCACAGCCTTGATTACATAAATGTTTATTCGAGAGTGAGATAGAATTGCAAAGGCATTTTATTGGCAGGAGGTCCTCAGAGCCTGAGAAAGCCTGGTGTATATTAACCAGTGCATTTAATAACCATGTTACTGTGTATGTATGTAAATATTTTCTCTCAATATCTGACACAATATAAGGTCAATAACTTTTGCTGTTGTTATTATTACTAATTGTAACAAGACAATTGATCATAGTCGGGAAAACTGAATATTACTTAGGAATGGGCAAAATGAGGGAAGAATGAAAACAGTAGAAAAATCAAGAAGGTGTGAAACCAGGAGACCAAAAAAAAAAAAAAATGCAATGATGAAGTAAAGTAGGAATGGATTAAAAAAAAAATTTAGAGTTAACTTGGAAGAGGGTACCTGTTATGAATTTTCATATAAAATACACCCTATGGAGCAAAGAGGAGCTCCTTGAATGTACTAAACTGGACCACATGGAAAAGGAGGGAATAACAGTCCCATGAAAAGTAAATAATTGTTTCTGTATTTAACATTGGCCACAAAAGATGATAGTGAGTATCTATTGCATGCCATAAATTCAACAAGGAAGATTTTTTTAAAGACTTAATAGAAATGATGTATGAACTCTGAACTTGAAATTATCAAGATAAATTATCAAATGACATTATTAAAAGTATATTCAGTGACAATGAAATATGTGTCTAAAGAAGCCAATGGGGCTATTAATGAAGCTCTTCAGTAAGCTCATATTTTAAAGGGACACTAATAATTTGAAGGAAAGTCATACAGAGAAAAACAAATATGAAAGTATGGCATATACCTTTTAGAAGAGTGTCAACTATATTACCTTTTCAAATAATTTGTACTTAGAAAAAATACTCAGAAAAATGAAAGAGTCGAGTAGAGAACCATTTTAAAACAATGGTTTGAGAATATCAAGTGAAAACAGATGAGTTCATGATACAGATGTGTCTGGTATAAGTTAAAAAGAGCCTCCTACCTTGATTTAGGTATTCAGAAAACTTAAATAGGAGACCTTAGGGGGGATAATGTTTCACTTTGATACAAAATTTGCAAGTTAAATAGCCCAAATTAGAAACTGGAGATGGTGGAATAAAGACAATAAACAAAACATTACAGGTAAATAGGCTGATTACATTGAGTACCACTGCAGACTTTGGTTGATTTGGTTTATAAACTGCTCAAATGTATATATACTAGAGGCCCAGGGCACGAAATTCATGCATGGGGGAGGGAGGGCAGGGGTTCCTCAGCCCAGCCTACACCCTCTCGCAATCTGGGACCCCTTGGGGCATGTCCTACTGCCAGTTTAGGCCGATCCTGCAGGGATCCTTGTGTATTGGGCCTAAACTAGCAGTCAGACATCCCTCTTGCAATCTGGGACTGCTGGCTCCTAACCACTGGCCTGCCTGCCTGCCTCATCGCCCCTAACCACTCTGCTGGCCTGCCTGATTGCCCCTAACTGCTCACCTGCCTGCCTGATCACCCCAACCTCCTCTGCCTCAGCCCCTACCACAGTGGCTTCATCCAGAAGGACGTCCGAAATTATGTCCAGAAGGTCGTTTGGCTGTATGGTCTAATTATCATATTACCCTTTTATTATTATTGACTAGAGGCCCAGTGCACAAAATTTGTGCATGGGGGGGTGTGTGTGTCCCTCAGCCCAGCCTGCATCCTCTCCAATCTGGGACCCCTTGGGGGATTTCTAACTGCAGGTTTAGGCCTGATTTCTGTGGGATCGGGCCTAAACTGGCAGTCGGACATCCCTCTCACAATCTGGGACCGCTGCCTTCCAACTGCTCACTTGCCTGCCTGCCTGATTGCCCCTAACCACTTCTGTCTGCCAGCCTGATCACCCCCTAACCACTCCCCTGCCCGCCTTATTGATGCCTAACTGCTCTCCTGCCAGCCTGATTGCCCCCAACTGCCCTCCCCTGCTATCCTGGTGTCCCCTAACTGCCCTCCCCTGCAGGCCTGGTCCCCCCAACTGCATTCCCCTGCAGGCCTGGTTGCCCCCAACTGCCCTCCCCTACTGGCCTGGTATCCCCCAACCGCCTTACCCTGCTGGCCTGGTGTCCCCTAACTGCCCTCCCCTGCTGGCCTGATTGCCCACAACTGCCCTCCCCTGCCTGCCATCTTGTGACCACATGAGGGCAGCCATCTTGTGGCCACATGGGGGTGGCCATCTTGTGATCACATGGGGGTGGCCATCTTGTGCGAGGGTGTGATGGTCAATTTGCATATTAACTCTTTATTATATAAGATAGTTATATAGTTGACTGATAGTTGGAGCACAATTAGAGGATGTGGAGTAGAGTTTCCCTGAGGCTCAGTTAGGGGTGGGGTGAGGGTGTAGAAAAGAACTGGGTTTTGGTTCAAATGCCACAGACTCTCACTATTCTAACCAAGTTTTAGTAGATTTTGTTCAATGACTGTTTCTTCTTTTATGTATACTCTTAGAAACATTTCCAGAGATTTTAGAGTGCTTGCTTTTTTAACCATTTTGCTCACAAACAGATCTACAAATTCTTCATGCTGACATGCAGACAGTAAATCCTTCACTGAGAATTATTTATTTAAAACAAAAATATAATATCCAAAAAGCATCTGATGCTTTTATTTTTTTATTTATTTATTTTTAATTCTTAGCCAAAAGCTAACTCTCCCCAGTTCCTGTTATCTTCTAGACTTTCTGTATCCATGAATTTGCCTATGCAAGATACCGCCTATAAGAGGAATCATACAATATTTGTCATTTTGTGTTTGGCTTATTTAACCTAGCTTATTGTTTTCAAAGTTCATTCATACTGTAACAAGTATCAGAACTTCATTCCTTTTTAAGGCTTAATTATATTCCATTGTATTTATATACTACATTTTGCTTATCTACTCGTTTTTTATTACATTTGGGTAAATTGCAATAGTGCACAGTGCTTTTTCCATCTGTGTTTCTTGTTATGCCAGACAAAGACAAGTAAGATAGCCTTTCAAATACCCTCCAGAGAGGTTAGAAGAAACATACATGGTAATTTGCAAATGAAGTCTGCTCTGCTCTCTCCAGTTCAAAGAGGGGAACTGGGAACATAGTCTCAGCCACTTAAGAATAAGACCATCACTGCAACTGGGAAGGGGCAAGGATGAGTATAAACACTGTAAAATATTCTGATGTTTTGAAGATTGATTTTTTTTTCTTGATCAGGCTTTTGTTTCATTGTTATAAACCTTTGCTTTCTAGACCTCGTACACTGTCTGCTTTGTTTATGTTTCTGTGGGAGAATGTGAGCTTGGGAATCCCTACTCTGCCATCTTGCTGATGTTACTCTTCACATATTTTAAGTTAAGCACTGTATCACTGATATATTAAATAAAAGAAAAAGCAAACTCTATGAATTAAATGTGCTACCGACATGAAGGCAGAAATAACCAATTCCCCCAAAACATTTTGAATGATTTTATGTCTCTTGTTCTAGGATACAAGGCTTTTGGTAGGACACCATGTTAATGAATCTTCTTAGACAAAGGATCTTTGAGAGTTCTTGCTCAAAAGAAACTAAAAAAAAAAAAAAAAACAGATTGAGGTTTTATATCAGGGTGTTATAAAAAAATAATTATAGGGCAATCACAGCAAGAAAATCCTATAACAGAAACTCAGATCTTTTATAACTCCACTCCTTCCCAATTACATCTTACTTCTCACAGTTCCATTTCATTCTTGGATTGGCAAATACAATAGGGAGGGGGGGATCATCCAACTACTAGTAGCTCAATTAGTTGAATTTTTGAGATATCTATAATAAAAGCATAATGTGCTAATTAGACCGGACAGCCAAACGACCTTCTGGACATCATTCTGGATGTTTTTCTGGTTGAAGCCACGGTGGCGGGTTCTGAGGCATAGTCAGTTAGGGGCAATCAGGCAGGCAGGAGAAAAGTTAGGGGTGATCATGCAGGCAGGCAGAGTGGTTAGGGGCAATCAGGCAGGCAGGCAGGAGAGCGGTTAGGAGCCAGCAATCCTGGATTGAGAGAGGGATGTCCGACTGCCAGTTTAGGCCCAATTGGTCCCGGATTGCAAGAGGATGCAGTCTGGGCTGAGGGACACCCCCCTCCCGTGCATGAATTTTGTGCACCAGGCCTCTAGAGTAATTAATAAAATTTATCATCCCTAGGAAAGACATATTGGCCATGATAGTTATTTTATTTATAATATGCTTTTAGTTCAAACATGTAAGTTTGATTATTTGTGAAGAATAGGCATATCCTTTGTTTTAATTTTAAATAAAGATAAAAGCATCTTGTGAGATATCCCGAAGATCTAGGCTACTTCCCTCATTAATCCCAATATCAAGATTAAGTAATTATATAATTACATTATATACATGTTACAATTTCAGTGATTTTAAAGGCAAATTACAATTTAAACACATCAACTAACTACTAACATATTAGAACAAAATGATACTATCATGAAGAATATTGTGGTTAACCTTATCTTCTGATATTAAATTAATGGTGCATTTTCCAGTAACATCATCTTACAACCAAGGTAAAATTGTACATTTAGTATGTCATGAGACAAGGTCATATCCTTAACCAATTAATTATGAAAGTAATTTTCCTCAGTGTTCTGTGGCCTTCTTTCTCTTAAGAATATTCTCAGTTTAAAAATAATGAGAAAATTTAGAAATTTCATTTTCACAATTGACTATAAGTTCATTTTTATGTACCGCATATATGTCAGGAAGTGAACTGAACCATCTTAGCATTTATATCTTTTAAAATTGTCAATATTAAAATATAGTAAGACTTCTTGATGCCTTATTGAGCTCATGTTATAGTAATCTTTTTTTGTGTGGTATATGTTTAACATGAAAATTCAATTCCTTGGTTCCCCAATTTAAGTATAAGTTAGAATATAGACATTTTTAAAAGTGTATTCTTAAAATAGTCATACAGAAATTATTGGCAAAAATCTAATACCCACACTTTGTAATATATAAACAAATGTGATGTGCTTTACAAGGCACTTAATCTCTATGCTTGTATGGACATGACATAAGCCATATAGTTGAAAAACCAAACATTTAATTGGTTTTCGTTTAAATGTTGGATATATTTGAAAATATGAACAAGTTTGACTTCTGTCATCAATTTAAAATATTGATCTGTATAAGACATAAAAGATACTCAAGAATTTAGTGAAAAATATACCTCAAAAATCAGCATATTCTGCATGCTAGCATTTCTAAGATAGCCTCACATTTTATTGTGTTATATATATATATATTTTTTTTATTGTGTTATATTTTTTAAGGAATGCTCATTGATTATGCTTCTTGAATTCTTCTTAGTGTTAGACAATGTTATAAACACAGAAATCTAATATCCATTTGAGGCAGACTGTAATATTTATAACAGTATATCTTTTCTACAATATGTCCTATTTTATTATACTACTAGAGGCCCAGTGCACGAAATTCGTGCATGGGTGGGGTCCTTCAATCCTGGAGGGCAATCGGTGCCGATTGGGGTAAGGGGCAGCCAGCTGGGGTGAGGAACCACAGGAGGTTAGCCAGACAGGGAGAGGGACCACAGGAAGTTGGCCAGCCGAGGGGAGGGATGGCAGGAGGTTGGCCGGCTGGCTGGGGGAAGGGATCACCAGAGGTTGGCCAGACTGGAGGAGGGGCTGCAGGAGGTTGGCTGGCCAGTGGGAGGGACCAATGGAGATTGGCTAGTCTGGGGGAGGGACCACGGAGGTTGGCTGGCTATGGGAGGTTGGCTGTTGGAGTGCACTAACCACTATGGGGCAACTCCTGTGTTGAGCATCTCCCCCCTAGTGGTCAGTGCACGTCATAGCAACTGGTCGACAAGTCGTTCGGTCGATTGGTTGCTTAGGTTTTTATTTATACAGATAGTTTTGCCTTTTGCAGAATGTCATATAGTTAAAATCTTACAATATGTAGGCTTTCACGCTGGCTTCTTTCACTTAGCAATATGCATTTAAGATTTGCCCATGTCGTCTCATGGCTTGCTAGTTCATTTCGTTTTAGCATTGAATAATATCCCAGTGTCTGGATGTACCACAGTTTATTTATCCATTTACCTCCTGAAGGACATCTGGATTGCTTCCAAGTTTTTACAATTATAAATAAAGATGTTATAAACATCCAGGTGTTTGTGCAGACATAAGTTTTTAACTCCTTTGGGTAAATTCTAAGGTGTATAATTGCTGGATCATATGGAGCAAGTAATTAGCTTAGCTTTGTAAAAAAAAAAAAAAAATCACCAAAGTGTCTTCCAAATTGGTCATAGCATTTTGCATTTCTACCAGCCATGAAGGAAAGTCCCTTTTGCTACACACCTCAGCAGCACTTCATGTTGTGTTCTGGATTTTGGCCATTCTAATAGGCATGCAGTGATTATCTCATAGTTGTTTTAATTTACATTCTTCTGATGACATATGACGTAGAGTATCTTTTCATATGCTTATTTGTCATCTGTATATCTTCTTTGGTGAGGTGTCTGTTAAGCTTTTTGCCCATTTTTTTTTTTAATTGAATTGTTTTCTTTCCTATTGCTTCTTTCTTTCCTTTCTGGGTATTCCCATTACAAACATGTTATGCTTTTTTTGTTCCACAGTAGTTGGATATTCTGTTTGTTTGGATTTTTTCCAGCCTTTGTTCTCTTTGGTTTTCAAGGATTCTTTTGATATATCATATCCACAAGCACAAAGATTCTTTCCTCAGCTATGTCCAGTCTACTAATCAGCCCATCAAAGGCATTCTTTTCTGTTACAGAATTTTATATCTAGTATTTTTTATTCTTTACTAAGATTTCTATATCTCTGCTTACATTACTCATCTGTTTTTGTTGGTTCTCTACTTTTTTCTTTGGAGTCTTTAGTATAATAATCATAATAGTTTTAAATTTTCAGTCTAGCAATTCCAGAAATCCCTGTCATGTCTGGTACAGATGCTTACTCTCTTTTCAACTTACTTCCCTTTTGGTTGGCTTCTAATTTTTCTTGGTAGCCACACATAATGTACCCAGACTTGTTCCCATAGTGCTTTTACTACAGAAAGAAAGAAGAGCACATTTGCAGTAAAACAGGTTTATAGGTTTGGTGGTAGAATAACCAGGTATGTCTCATAAAATTTCTTAACAAAAATAACTCAAATATATTACTAGTTAAAAATGGGATATTAGAGATTTGAAGAAAGAGTAGTTATAAAATGATTGTTTTGGAGAGAGAAAAAGCATATTTGCTTAGGAACACAACCATATAGCTAAAAGGTAGGGTATATTCATTTGAGGTTTGGCCCCAAATTTTTAAATAAAATGCAGCAACACAGCTGTGTAATATTTTTATTGTAACATCCACTTGTACATGTGCAGGCTGAACATTAAATATGCTTGTTTTGGAGGTTATCCAGGGTTGGGGTTTTGGCAGATAGAGGAAAAGATAGTGATATTAAGGACATGAAAAAGAGTTGAATAGATTTCCAGGACATAGAATTTAAAATAGGTGGAAAATAAAAGCAAAGGTCATGAATAGAGTGGTGAATGAGTTAGGAAATAAATGATAAAGTTAGAGATTTCAAGTTCCTAATAGAATCAAATGACTAAACTGAGGGTTTTGGAGTTGCGGATTAAAAGGCTTCCTATAAAGTAAGTAGTTGAGATTGGTTGTTTAAAAGATCTTGGGACTTTAAGAGGTCAAAACAAAAATGAGGCCAAAATTTTTGTTTGATTTCCAATGTCAACAAAAGGGATGAAAGAAATAAATGGATAGAGAAATAGAGTGACCAAGTGAAGCTTAAGTCTTCAATTAAAAAAAGAAAGAAATAGGTGACTGGAATATTATAACTGGCAATAATATTATAGACATTGGTGCAGACTGGCCACACAAACTTTAAGAATGTGGTGGTTTTGAAGGGAAAGAGAGGAAAATAAATGAAAATTACAATTAGGAGCAAATAGAGCACTTAGCTCTCTTTCAAATCAGGTAAAGCCCAGGATGGTGGGGGATAAACTCACCACATGTACTATCTTAAGTGGGCAGGGAGGTTAAAGATTGAAGAGAGAGAGAGACAGAGAGAGAGAGAGAGAGATAGAGAGAGAGAGAGAGAGAGAGAGATAACAAAACTTTCAGAGATAAATTTGTGGTTATAGGAGTTCAATGACAATTTTAAGAGGCCATAATAAAACCATGTAGAGTAGTGAGAAGTGAACAACTGAGCTAGATAAGTGTCTGTATAAATAAGTATGAGGATGTGCAAGATCTATAAGTGGAATGGCCATATATTGTAAGAAACTCTGATAGAGATACAGACATACCTTGCTTATTCACTGAATTTTAAGTATCACAAACAAATTTTCCAGGGATGAAGATAGAAAAAAATATATAAACAAAAAGTAAAAGAAACCTCAGAATTCAGCATGTTAATAATTAATCATAGAAAATAATGGATAATCCATGATTATTTTTCAAGCCATTATGTCATATACTAGAGGCCCGGTGCACAAAATTCGTGCATGGGGGGTGTGTCCCTCAGCTCAGCCTGCACCCTCTCCAATCTGGAACCCCTCGAGGGATGTCCAACTGCCTGTTTAGGCATGATCCTACTGGACAACCCTCTCACAATCCAGGACTGCTGGCTCCCAACTGCTTGCCTGCCTGCCTTCCTGATTGCCCCTAACCACTTCTGCCTTCCAGCCTGATCACCTCCTAACCACTCCCCTGCCAACCTGATTGATGTCTAACTGCTCCCCTGCCAGCCTGATTGCCCCTAACTGCCCTCCCCTGCAGGTCTGGTCACCCCTAACTGCCCTCCCCTGCAGGCTTGATTGCCCCCAACTGCCCTCCCTTGCAGGCCTGGTCCCTCCCAAATGCCCTCCCCTGTTGGCCTGATTGCCACAACTTCCCTCCCTTGCAGGCCATCTTGTGGCTGCCATCTTGTGTCCACATAGGGGCAGCCATCTTTGACCACATGGGGGCAGCCATCTCGTGTGTTGGAGTGATGATCAATTTGCACATTACTCTTTTATTAGATAGGATGTAGAAAGGTAACACATTTTTAATTGTGACTTTTCCTTTGGAAAACAAACAAAATAAATTTATTGGTAAAAGATGAATAACACTATAAACCTACGGGCAGAGAAGCTATAATAAAATAACTAATAAGACAATGATTTCATAAAATAATACTAGGGATAAAAGAGAATAGATGTCAATTTGTGATTTGTGAATGCAAATAACATGTTTTATAGTGTGAAATAAATTATAACTGCCTGAATTATTTTAAGTGCAGAACAACGTCTCTAAATCTTAATTTTCTAAAATTTATTTTTTAATGTTTGAAAATATAAGAATCAATATCTTTTGGTTAATGACATATGTATTTAGAGTGTAGCAGTTTCTACCATCTCATCACAGTTTCTTTCTCCTATGTTAAATAAAAAATTAAATCATAATTTATTTTAACAGTTTCATCATTTTTATTATAAGGTGGCATGCATAATCTAATCTAATTGATACACTCATCTCTATATATGAAAAATGTAGTGATAGTCATAAACTAAGTCATTCAGTACTTTTTCTTCTCCTATCAAGATATATAATGCTCTTCCATGTGTTGTGTAGGATATAAAAATATAAATAAATATATGTTCTTCATATTTTATAGATTCATTTGAAAACAGATAATACCAATATGATGTAGTTTATTATTAGGTGTCAAATAATTTACAATGTATTATCTGAAATCAGAACTTAAAGTCTTATAAAAAATGTTGGGAAAAAATCCAGAATTTCCTAATTGTATCCTTACTTTCATTATGAGAATGGGGACTTTATTCGTTATTCTTGGCCTAGAAATAGATCTTTTTGGTGCTTATAATTGAAGAAGCTATTGGCCAGTGGGAGGTAAAAGTGGGTAAAAGAATGAAGTTACTTAGATGTTCAAAAAATTTTAAAAGACCCATTGATTTTCTTAATTTTAATCTAGTGTAAGAGAAAATAATCTGAATAATGTTTTATGCATAAAACCATTATATAGTTATGATATCTGTAACTATAGTCATATCTGTTTTCAATCTAATAGTGTATGAAATCAAAAGAGCAAAAAGAGGAAGACTTGTTGAATAAATATCACTGTATACAAAATGAGGAAGGCACATTGAATAAATATCACTGTTATAAAGTTTTATAGCAGTTAGATGTCACTGACTAAAGATGGACACCTTAATGAAACTATATTAAAATCTTGAATGGAACTTTTAGAAAGTTCCATTTATAATTAACACCCAGAAAGTTTTTATTTTATCATACTAAATCTAAATAAAAATAAATCTTTCTGGGAAAGTGCTAATGTGACATTAAACATGACCTTTTAAGCAACTGATTGAAATGCAAGTTTAAAAAAAAAAAGCAGTAAGCTAAAAAAAAATGTCACATCAAGTAGTCTATCAATTTGTCAGCTTCATTAGAAATGCAGAAACAAATTTTTGGTTTAATGTATTGCCGGAAACAAATCAGTTTCACTAAAAGAGAGATGTTGACAGGAAGCCAGGAAGGCTGGTCAACAACCTTAATTGCTCTAACCACTCACCCTTTAGTTGAGACATTGATAGCTGAAACAGCCTCCACCTTTGTTTTTCCCATGTAAATTTCTGTTTATCCTGGATAAGATGTTTTCCCCAAAGCCTCAATAAAAGGGATGGCAGGGCCAGAGCAGTGGGTAGTTCTCCCACTAGAGGTGGACTACCGCCTGGCGCCCCATATCACCAAATTGAATTTCTTCAAGTCTCTTTTCATTTTTGTGCGGCCCTTCTCCAGAACTCGAACCCTGAACCGGAACCCTGGACCACGCGGGATGTGGAAAGGGATTCCTACATTCTGGTGCCCAATGTGGGGCTTCTGGAGGAGAAGGTATTTTTCGCCTAAGAGCGAAGGAAAGAAAAAAATTACACTGAGAAAAGTTGTGGAAAATTCACCGGAAAAAGGTGAGGGAAGTTCACCGCACACAAAAGCCCACAGCCAGATGCAGAGTCGCGAACTGTAAGTAGGGTGGGAAAGTCTTTTTCAGCCAGGCTAATGGGGAAGAATTAGGTTATAAATATAAAGTAAACTTTATTATAGAGTTTTGGTTTGCATGCTTAAAGAATGTGGTTTCTTGTTCAAATTGAAATCTTGATTGATATTTGGAGTCTGAAGTCTGTAAAGGGAAGTGGGACTCCACTGTTGAAGCCGCTTCTGGTGTGGAGAAATTCAAAGGTGGCAGGAGAGGGAAAGGCTATCCGCTCTCCTGCAATGAGATTACTTAAGGTTTCATTTAAAAATTATAAAAGAACTCACAGAGAAATTCAAATCTTGGCCAAATTGGGTGCTAGTTATTACTTTGGAAAGCGAAAAAGAAAGAAAAAATTTAAGATCTATCTTTTAAGCATGAAAAGAAATTTGTCCAGATCTGTTGCTGATGCTTCCCCCGAAGTAAGCAGGATGTGGGGAAGGGAGACACATGGAAATCCTATATGGAAGCCCACTCTCCCAGTCTGCTAAGGTAATTTGCAGTTGAATGGCTACAGTTTTGCTCCTTGACTTCCCCAGCAGCAAAATCTTGGTCATTTTGAAGATCAAGCGGCTGGGGCCAAAAAAAACACAACCCTGTTTCAGTAGCCTAAAAGTTTTTCCCGTGGTGACAAACTCTTAAAAAACCTTTGAAATCAGTTTCCCACCAGTAGCCATTCTTTAAGGACAATTTTTGCATTTGAGTACTTATAGGCTTGCTACTCAATTTTCCCAGGCAAAAAAACCCACAAAAAAAAACCACAAACATGGTCTGTTTATTCTTAAAAATGTAAAGTGTTATTAATCTAGGAAATGCTAAAAATATTTGACTTGCCAGCTTTAAAAGTTCAAAGTCCAAATTAAATTAGGAGAAATTATATAGTTGTGGTAATTAAATGTCTAAAGTATAAGAATTTATTTTTGAGAAAATAAAATGTTGTGTTTTCTCTAATAATTAGGAATTCAAAATAAGTTGCTTATTATTGGTCTAATTAAAAAAGAGGATTAATTCTGTGATCTCAACCAAAATTTTTCTATGCAAACACCAGTTTAAAATCTAATTGGTATCTTAAGATAATTATAAAAATATTATAACCTTTAAATCATATATGGATATATATATATATATATATATATATATATATATATATATATATATATATATATATTTGATGGTTTTTTTCCATGTTAAAATTTCAAGGCTTTAACAGAGATGATTCTTGCAAAGCTCCAAGGGCCTGGAGAAATACAAGAAATTTATTCTCTCTTCTAAAAGGAAATCTTTTTAAAACAGATCTAATATACTTGAAATTGCATGGAAAGCCTTATCAAATAAAAATTAATAAATATACTTTAAATGTTATGAAGGCTTTTGGCCCCAAAAAGGGCAAAACGAAGTAACTAAATAATTGACAGCCAGTTTAAAATTGAATTGCCATGGCCTAGAGCAAAGAAAATCCTTACATGATATTATTCTACAATGTCATTATAATTTTTGATATTTTACAACAGCATATTCCAAACAAACTTACAAACTAATTCTTTGAATGTTTGGCAGCAATTTAAAAAGCACATGAAAGGATTTAATCCCTTCCACGGTGTGGAAGGCCCCCTGGGAAAGCACTTGAGCATTCTATATTGGCCCTTCTTGCTCTTTTTGCCAAGAGGGACCTCTTCTCACAATCCAATTGCCTGAGCTCTCTGTTCCTGCTGAGGTTGAAGCCTCGTGGTGGCTGGTACCATGGATCTGTCTCTCGCACAATGGCGTGAGCTGGGCCCTCCCTGGAGAAGAAACCTGGGTTCCCCAAGATATGTGATCAATGCCAGGGCCCCACCAGCAGGCGAGGGGATCCCAAGGCAGGTGCTGGGCATGGAGGCCATAGGGGCATAGGCTACCGAGGAGACAAAACTGAATCTCACATCACCCTGCTTGGCCCCGGAGGATGGCTGGTTAGTCAGTGACGGGTAAGATTCCACAAGGGAAGAACAACCTAAGACAGGCACAGTCGCAGAGGGGCCATCAGGAGAGAACTTGGGGGTCAACAGAGGTGTGGCACAGATCCTCACCCCCCCAACATTGCAGGGGCTTGAACACTCGCCCCTTCTGAGGGAGGTCTCCTGCCCCCATGGCTGTTTCGCGCTTCCCATGTCCAGCTCAGATCGGGACCCAGGTGGCCGACAGAGACTTGTCCAGCTCAGATCGGGACCCAGGCAACAGAGACTTGGCTGACAATAGCTGCCCTATGTCTAAATCCAGCCTAAACACCAGGAATGCTCAGGGCTTTCTCAAGGATGCAAATAATCCTTTGCATTAATATTTACAGGGTAAACTAAGATTGTTGTTAGAGTATTAAATTTGACAGTAAAATAGTAGTCAAATTTTCAGATTAATTTAAATTGGCTAATTGAAATAAGTGAATATTCAAGAAAATTTAATTGTAGTGGACAAAAAGCTGTTTCTAAAGTATTAACTAAAATTTCTATTGGAAGTTCATTCCATGGTAAAATTGCTTAACATGCAATGAACCTAAAACAGTCATATTTTTGTACAAAAAATTAAAATTTAAAGTGATCAAGAATGCATTATACAAATTTTCCAAAAGCCTCCTAATAATTAAATCAAAAAAAGGGGGGATAGTGGAAAAATGTTATGTAAGGAAAAATATCCAGAAAAATTTTTTTTTCTTTGAAAACTAATTTTCATTTGTAATACTAAGAGCAGGACACCTATGAAAAAACACACATGGTGTCAGAATAAGCCAAAGGAAAATCATTTGGGCTCAAATAAAAAGGATACCAAGTAAAATTTATAGAAAAGATTCCTTTATTAACTTTTGGTCAAGAATATGTTTGTATATTTTCAGAAAACAACTCCAAGACCATGTGGATTCCTGAAACAGAGAGGAATTGACAGGAATGCTCCAGCCATAAAGACAGAAGAGAAGCAGTCCAGAGATGGAAGACGCTGACGACGCCTTGCCATGCTAGCAGTCTGCAGCTGTGCATCGCTGGAGGTTGCCCAGGACCAAACCAGAGGTCGGACCTGCATTACCACCATTTGTCCACCATCCAGATACCATTGCTGACATGTTCTCAAAAAACTGTTGGAGATTGAAACTGGGATTCAAAAACTGTTGGCCCAGAAAGAAACTTACTGCAGACTGATTTCATTTGAACTCTCAGCATAGCCATTGTTGCTTGTCTCATTTTTTGTTCTTATATGTTTATTTCTAGTCTGCATATGCAAGATTTTTTAAGAAAAGAAAACGGGGGAGATGCCGGAAACAAATCAGTTTCACTAAAAGAGAGATGTTGACAGGAAGCCAGGAAGGCTGGTCAACAACCTTAATTGCTCTAACCACTCACCCTTTAGTTGAGACATTGTTAGCTGAAGCAGCCTCCACCTTTCTTTTTCCCATGTAAATTTCTGTTTATCCTGGATAAGATGTTTTCCCCAAAGCCTCAATAAAAGGGATGGCAGTGCCAGAGCAGTCAGTAGTTCTCCCACTAGAGGTGGACTACCGCCTGGCCCCTCATATCACCAAATTGAATTTCTTCAAGTCTCTTTTCATTTTTGTGCGGCCCTTCTCCAGAACTCGAACCCTGAACCAGAACCCTGGACCACGCGGGACGTGGAAAGGGATTCCTACAATGTACTGTTAGTTTAGACTAATGTTTATATGGTCCTAAGTGTTCAAATGAAAAGATTTTTTACTAAGCTAATTTTTATGCCTATATGATTTTGAGAATGGGTAATATCTCACTATGTATGTTACCTGAGGTTCCCAAGCACAATATTTAGTGTGGCCAGAATTAAGGTAGTAGGCTATAGCTCCAAACACCATTGGAATGAATACAAATAGAAGCACAACTCATATTTATTAGCATAGACCACCTAAGATGAAATGAAAGACAACCTTTAATCATGATTATTCAAAGGAAGTTGCAACAAATCTATTATTCCCAGACAAATATACAGCAGATCATGTTTTCACCTAATCAGCAACTACGTGTTTACCAAGAAGGGAAATACAATAATTGGAGAGAACGTTTATGTCTTATGAAGTGTAGAGGAAGGCTTGCTAAAGGAGTAGTGTTGACTTAGAAAAGGTCCTGTATGCTTCCAGGAAAGTGGACTTGGCCCTTGGATTGCCATACAGTGGGCCCAAAGTAGGAAGTGTTCCATTACATTCTATTACATTAGACTGATGGTGTGAATAACCCTGAATGAACTATAGGGTGTCCCCAAAAATGTATACACACTTTGACTAATTATAAGTGGAGTGTTTATTAAAATACACTTCATTTTCATAATTGAGCTATCAGATATGAAAATGTGTATAAAAATTTTGGGGACACCTGTATTATGGATAAATGAAATATTTTTAGATATTTTATTCATCTATTTTTTCTTATACTTTGACTCCTTCATGTAATCATTGTTTAATTGCAATTTTCGCTCTCAGCTTAATGGTGTAATAATGGAAAAACATATATTGAAAATTGCCTCTAAGATTTAGTGCTTATTGTCTTAGATATGAGAACAAATATTTCCATATGCATAATTTAAGGCAAATTACCATTATTTTCTTCAAATTGTACTAATGGACCTATTAGGTACTATTTCTTCATCCCTAGTATTGCTCTCCAGCTAAGGACCTCTTTTGAAATCAGTGGCAAATACTTTTTAAAAAGTATTTCAAAAGTGTATACATTTTTCTCTTTTAAATAATGCCCCAAATTTTCATTTGATATTTGTGGTATTAAGGGGAAAATGCTTTCTAATTTTCAGAATTATGTTGTCCACAAAAAGTGACAGTTTTACTTCTTCCTTCCCTATTTGGATGCCTTTTATTTCTTTCTCTTGCCTTATTGCTCTGGCTAGGACTTTCAGAACTATGTTGAATAAGAGTCATGAAAGTGGACATCCTGGTCTTATTCCTCGTCTTAAAAGAAAAGCTTTCAGTTTTTCACCATTGAGTATGATATTAGCTGAGGGTTTATCATATATGGCCTTCATTATGTTGAGGTTCTTTCCTTCTATTCCTATTTAATTGAGTGTTTTAATCATGAATGGATATTGTATCTTATAATTTTTTTTCTGCATCTATAAATAAGATCATGTGATCTTTATCTTTTCTTTTGTTAATGTGGTGGAAACAACCAAAGTGTCCTGCAATAGAGAAGTTAATAAAGATGTGGTACATAATAAAATACTACTCTGCCATAAGAAAGAATGAAATACTGCCATTTGCAACAAAAGAGATGGACTTAGACAATATTATGCTAAGTGAAATAAGTCAGTCAGAAAAAAATAAGAACCATATTATTTCACTCATATCCTATATAATAAAAGCTTAATATGCTACATGACCAGTTGTTGGGTCAACCAATTAAGCATAATATGCTAATGATATGCTAAGACCGCTTAACCACTCGCTATCTGTGCACTGACCACCAGGGGGCAGACACTCTGACTGGTAGGTTAGCTTACTGCTGGGGTCTAGGCCGATCTGGACTGAGTGAGACGGGCCTGACATGCCCTGGAGCCCTCCTGTAGTCCCTCCTCCCGGCCGGCCCCACTCCCAATCAGCCCACAACATCCCAATTGGGGGCAGGGCTGACCAGCCAACTGCCCACAGACCCTTCCCCTGGCTGCCCCTGCCCCTGATGGGCCCCCATCAGGGTGGACCTGCTGGACCCCACCTGTGCACAATTCATGCATTGGGCCTCTAGTGTAGGATATAAAATTGAAACTCATGGACCCAAATAGCAGTGTGGTGGTTGCCAGAGGGAAGGGGGTCCTCATATATGGTGGCTTCTTCCACCGTTTATTTATTCTCATGTACACTGTCATAGCACTTCCTTCATTTGCTTCAGACGCTTCTCTCTTTTTAAATTATATATTTATATGTATACATTTATAAGATGATTTAATTTATCTCTAATTCTTCCATTAGATTACAAACTCCATGAGTGCAACATGTGCATGCATGTTTGCTTAACATTGTATTCTTACCATTTAAACAGTGCCTGGAATGTATTAGGTATTTGGGAAATATCTTTTGAATGAATGACGATGGATGGATGGATGGATGGATGGATGGATGGATGGATGGATGGATGGATGGATGATGGATGGATGAATTTTCAGAAAACTTTTTGTCACTTTACACAACTGAAAAATAAAGCCAAAAGAGTCAGGATAGAATTTAAAAAGAATATTCCACTTTCATTGCTGTCATTTCTCCATCTTCAGCCTCTGCAGAACTGTATGCTTTCCAAAATCCTTTCTAAAACACACCTATGAGTGTGTATTTATGAATATAGTTTCCACTGTGACACCTACTTTGTGAACTTTTCTGTAATTCTCCCTCCTAAACCTGGTCACCGCCACCACTCCACCCGCAACAGACACACTCAGATACAAAAACAGGGGCAGGGGGTGCTTTTGGCCCATGAGTGTAATTGCATTAAATAGGATATAGATGTAATCTAGCTGCAGACAATATAGTTATTCTGATAATTGTTTCCTTAGCTTGTGAGCTTTTGGAGATCAGGAAACATGTATACTTTCTTGAGGGTACCCAGGATCTAGTTCCTAGATATGCTATTAATTTTCAATAAGTGTTTACTGTACTAATGAATGCTTATAAGCTGTTTAAAATGAAATACTATAGAGTTTCCATAATGTCTAAGAGTTTTAAATTAAGATTATAGATATGTGCACAAAGAGAGCCTGCATACTTAAAAATTCAAGCTGTACTGCAAAGGTTGCTCTCTTCTGTTAACCTGTGTTAATAAAATATGGTTTTTATATACAGTAGTGGTTGGCACTTCATGGTGCTTGTCAGGAAATAAAATGTGTTTTGCAGTTTTCCACTTTCATGTTGATGGATGCAAACATAATATACAAACTATTGCAAACTTTCCACCCACCATTCTTATCCTGTATAATAGCTGTTTATTGATGAACGTGGTTACTCCAGAGCAACTTAGGTCAGGAAATGAATATCCATTGCATACATATTTGACAATGCAGAATGGATTTAGATGAATACAATATGTTAACATTATAATTTAACTCATTCCATTAGAAATAGGTGTGTAAACATTTTTTTAAACCAAGATATCATGTGCCTCTTTGGGAATACCTAGAAAGGATATTTATATATGATAATGATGGTGGTGATGACCTTTACAAGAAATCCAAATTATTGATCATTTTAAATGTGCTTAATATAGTGCAGATCTTAACTCATTTAATCTTGTAAAATTTTACAGAGAGCAACATTGGGAATCACAAATATTAAGTTATTTGGACAGGAAGGTAAAATAACATCTTCAATGTGTAGTAGGTAAGAGGGAGAATACCAACCTATCTTATATTAATTCAAGATGCTGTTTTAAAGATTTGTAGTGCTATGAACCAAACTAATTTAGTGTCTTTCAAGATTAGGAGACAAATGAGTGCACAGGGACAATAATAATCACTGTATAACTAGCATTAATAACATCTGAAAAAATATATGAATATATTGGAGATAACATCCAAAGTGTTCTTAAAATATTGCTTTATGCCCTTACCAGTTTGGCTCAGTGGGTAGAGTGTCAACCTGCAGACTTGAAGGGTCCTAGGTTCCATTCTGGTCAAGGGCATGTACCTTGGTTGCGGGCACATCCCCAGTAGGGGGTGTGCAGGAGACAGCTGATTGATGTTTCTCTGTCATCAATGTTTCTAACTCTCTATCCCTCTCCCTTCCTCTCTGTAAAAATCAATAAAATATATAAAAAAATTGCTTTATTTTGATTTAGATAATTTAATAGAAATTGTTAAACAATTAGACAAAGGCAAACAGAGCAGTATCTTTATTAATTAGGCATATGCTAATCTCACAGAATTTATTTTTTATTTTCATATTACTAATCTCCTTAGTAAACAACCAGCAATTTCTTAGCTCCATTCTAGTCTATCATTTAAGTCTGAGTTCTAATAATAAACACATGATTCATTTAAATGAAGTTTTTTGGTTTTTTTACTAGTTAACCACCATTTGGTTATTTTATCCCTCATTCTTTGTTGGTAATACGCCAATCGTTCTAAACCAGACAAAAGCAGAAACTCTCTTTTGTTTTGTTTTTCCCAGGGAAAGCAATAAAAAGTGACAGAGATACTGATGAAGAAAATTATTACAACATGTAGCCAAGAAACCAGGTGAGGTATAGCTTGTTTCTGCACAGTACATACTATCACAAAGTAAATTTGACTATCATAATCCACTTAGATCCTATACTGATGTCGGCTGTATGACTGAAGGAACCTTTTGTCATCCTACACCAACTTTACCAGCAGGCTTTATATAAGACTGCAAAATCTAGAGATTGACCCAACTCCCTACCTCATTTCATTGATTCCTTAGCCAATTCTTACTTCTTCATTCAGAAGAACACTAGCCTTGTATTTAAGAAATCCAGGTCTCATTTCATAATTTCTCATGTTGAATTAGGTTTGATAAAAGATTCACATTCATTTCAGAAGTGATGCAATTTTCCTTTTTAGTATACATATATTTAGAAAATCATAGTGGAATCTTGAAGAGATAATAAGACACATCCAATATTTATTTTCTATAGCATTTAAGTTACTCAGATTTTTCTCTTTAACTCTTGGGATCCAAATGTCCCAGTGCTGTTGAAGGTATATGATGGCCTGTCATGGTTCAAAGACACTATCTCTGATAAGTCACTAGTTTCTGCTTTTTCTAAGAAACTCCATACCACTGGGACTATACTGAACAACATTTCATTAATTTTATAGAATGTCATCCCTAATATAACAAAAATTTAATACTAAAATAGTTAGGCATCAGCCACAGTTCAATAAATTATGTATTAATACTAAAATGTGCATACAATCATATTAAGACAATTTTAGGCAAGGTAGGGTAGCATGACATATCTCCCAAATTTTATTGTTTCTAGGCTATTTTTCAAATGCCATTTGTCTAACAACAAAAAATGTATCTGGTTAATGTAAACAATAAAGCTAATTTTAAAGATAACAATTAAAATCAATTTTCTCCTTTCTTCCACTTCCCTTCCCTTGAAGGGGCCAACTAGGCAGAACTGAGGCAGAGACTGCAACAGAGTCAAGGATCTGAGGAGGTTAAGATAGTGTAGTGCCAAGGAGTTGATGGTGGGACTGGGGCTGAGCAGTAGTAAAGACAATGAGATCACTATGTGATCAGCAGTTGAAAAAGTGATTGCCAGTCAAGAGATTGGGTATGTGTCTAGGGCAGTGATGGCGAGCCTATGACACACGTGTCAGCACTGACACGCACAGCCATTTCTGATGACACGCGGCCGCATGCCGAGGATGAAACATATGCTGCTCCTGAGGATGAAACATTTGTGACTAGAGTCTTGGAGTTAGTTTTTTCCTCAAAGTGACACACTACCCGAGTTATGCTCAGTTTTTTTGGTGAAGTTTGACACACCAAGCTCAAAAGGTTGCCCATCACTGGTCCAGGGGGATTGAGCAATGAAGTTAATATACTGAGATATTAGGAATCATGATTCTCACTATCAAAGAAGACATTTACAAATATGAAAAGAGAAAAGATATTAAATTGGACTTGGTGGTATTGTTAATAGATCTCTACATATTTATGCTTAGAAATAAATACCTTTATCTATATATATAAAAGCCTAATTGACCGTTATGACTGGTCGACCAAATGACCGGTTGACCAGTTGCTATGACGTGCATTGACCACCAGGGGGGGCAGACGCTCAGCACAGGAGCTGCCCCCTGGTGGTCAGTGTGCTCCCACAGCCAACCTCCTGCGGCCGACCATCTTCCCGAGGTCCCTCCCCCAAGCCAGATGGCCAACTTCCCATGGTCCTTCCCCCCAGCCAGCCAACCTCCCAGTCTCAATCAGCCTGATCAGGACTGGGCGAGACAGGCCCCGATTGTCCCTGATCGCTGGCCAGGCTGAGGGACCCCACCCATGCATGAATCTGTGCACTGGGCCTCTAGTGTATATATAATATTAATGTAGTAGTATTTTATTATATATTATATATGTATATATAATATTATTCTTTTTAGCATATTATATATGAAATTATATATATATGTTCATAATGTTATATATATGAAAAATACATATTTAGCTTTGTTATCTAGAGTATTTGGGTTCTATGATACCTTTGTAGCAATGAGGACAGCAAGTACATGGATCCTGGTCTCTAAATACAATAATCTACTAAAAGGAACCAAGACACCTTCAAGAAATGGCTTAATAGCTAACTTCAAGCAGGGAAAGTATAACATGAAACTAGAACACATTTCTGTAACAGAAACTAATGTTCTCAAAGAAGTAGTGAGATGTCAAAAGGAAAAAAAATAGTTTTAAGGGGCTCTTAGTAAAACTAGAAAAGTATGTGCATCAAAAATACCAATTGTAATGGCTTATATCATACTAGAGGCCCAGTGTATGAATTCATGCATGGGTGGGATCTGGCCAGCCCACCCCGATCAGGGCCGATTGGGCCAGGTTGGCCGGGGGGGAGGGGCCATGGGCAGTTGGCTGGCCGGCCTGCCTCCTGGTCGAACTCCCAATTGAACTCTGTCGAAATCCTGGGGGAAATTTGCATATTAGCCTTTTATTATATAGGATTGGGTAAAATCATAATTTGTAACTCCATATGAATATGAATGAATAAATTAGTAATTATATAAGAACTAGAGTCACGACTTTTGTGCACCGGGGAGGGGATGTGTCCCTCAGCCCAGCCTGCACCCTCTCCAATCTGGAACCCCTCGAGGGATGTCCGACTGCCCGTTTAGGCCCGATCCTACTGGGATCGGGCCTAAACGGGCAGTCGGACATCTCTCTCACAATCCAGGACTGCTGGCTCCCAACTGCTTGTCTGCCTGCCTTCCTGGTTGCCCCTAACTGCTTCTGCCTGATCACCCCCTAATCACTCCTCTGCCAGTCTTATTGATGCCTAACTGCTCCCCTGCCACCCCGATTGCCCCCAACTGCCCTCCCCTGCTGACCTGGTCACCCCTAACTGCCCTCCCCAGCCAGCTTCATTGCCCCTAACTGCTCTCCCCTGCAGGCCTGGTCCCCCCCAAATTGCCCTCTCCTGCAGGCCTGGGTCCCCCCTAACTGCCCTCCCCTGCAGGCCTGGGTCCCCCCAACTTCCCTCCCCTGCAGGCCTGGTCACCCCCAACTTCCCTCTCCTGCAGGCCTGGTCACCCCTAACTGCCCTCCCCTGCAGGCTTGATCGCCCCCAACTGCCCTCCCCTGCTGGCCATCTTGTGGCAGCCATCTTTTGTCCACATGGGGACAGCCATTTTATGTGTTGGGGTGATGGTCAATTTGCATATTACTCTTTTATTATATAGGATAAAGGAAAATCTCATATTTATGTTAGAATCACAATAGAGATAGAATTAATGAGATAAATATAAATTAAAGCATTTAGTGGATATTTGAGGAAGGGAGCTTCGATGTAAAATTGGTGGACAGAAACATAGTGATAGAATATTAAGGTAAATTCATAGTAATTTCCCCCCAAACACTCAAAATATATAAAAGTTACACAAGAAAAAACATGACTTTCCAGTAGAGAAAATTTGCAGAAAACTTTGCCAGCTGATCAGAGGTTTAGCTTCAGTGGGGAATGTAAGATATTCTATCCTGATGATCTAATATACTGAAGGACATTGCATCAGCTCCCCCCACAAAGTCATGAACTGACTCTATATTTGAGGAAACATTCAATGGAACCAGATTTAGGGAAATCCTCCAGATGGTAAGCCTTACATTCCGTAAAAGAGTCTAGGTCATGTGAGACAGTGTAAGCCTGGAAAAACGTTACACATTGCAGAAGAATGAAAATTCAAATCACAACTCTAGATCTGTGATCGGCAAACTGCGGCTTGTGAGCCACATGCGGCTCTTTTGGCCCCTTGAGTGTGGCTCTTCCACAAAATACCACGGCCGAGGCGAGTCTATTTTGAAGAAGTGGCATTAGAAGTTTAAGTTTAAAAAATTTGACTCTCAAAGGAAATTTCAATCGTTGTACTGTTGATATTTGGCTCTGTCGACTAATGAGTTTGCCGACCACTGCTCTAGAAAATACCTTGGACAAGAAAGGGGAAAAAAGATATATTGTTGAACTATTAGCAATATTTGAATGAAATCTGTGGATTGCATTATAATATTGCATTAATTTCCAGGTTTGCATGATTGTGCTATGGTTATATAGGGGAATGTCTTATGTTTGTAAAATACATACTGTAGTATTAAAAAAATGTTGGGACATCATGTCTGAAACTATTTTAATGGCTCAAAAAGGGAAGAATGATTAGTGCTCACTGTAGGGAGAACAGTGAACACTATGGGTCTTTTCATTCCCACATACCTTGAGAAAAATATGGTGATATCATCCCCTGCTATCTTTGCAAGGATGCTTATATAGCATATAGCTGTGAAAGATGTAGTCTCCTTCCACTGGGCAGAGGGAAGGTCTGTTTATGAAAACAATAATAAAGTTAATGTTCCCTTTGTGGTAAGAGTGGGGCAGATATAGTTGCAGCCCCTTAGTAAAAAATGGAGGCCTTTGTAAATTTGCAGTTACTCACTTGTAAAAAAGACCCATTGTGCATGCAGCAACCCTTTGACCCTTCCTTCTAATCATTCCTATCCTCATCCCCATTGTACTGGGCAATGGAACCAGTGGAAACATGAATCTAATGCTGCCTGCTGTGTCTTGAATAAAGTCATAATGACTAACAGTAAAGTCTCTGGCCCAAAATTCTCTTGACTTCTGCTAGCATCCATGAGATTCTGACAAGGCAACTTGTTAGCCTGCAAGCTGGATAAAAATCTCTTCATAAAGACCCTTCATAATTCTCGATATTTGCATGCAGTAAAAAAGTGGTGATTGAGAAAATGTAGTAAAATATCAACTAGGGAATCTGGCTGAAGTATATGGGAAAGTTCCAGTGCAACATCTTTGTAGGTGAAACTTCATGCCATTTTAAAATTATTCCAAAATACAATTATAAAAAAAATACAAAAACTTTCTGTATGTTTAAGTACAGAAGAGTTCTTGAAAATTTATTTAAAACTTGATTTTTATTATATATATATATATATGTGTGTATATATATATATATATATATATATATCTTATAAATATTCACTAAAATAAAGCCAGATTAGTTATTAAGCAGTTGAGCAGCAATTCTCACTTGGCCTATAATATATACATTATAATAATTTTCAGCCTGCCATTTATATTTTCAAAACTAATTATCTTCCAGCCATTTAATGTATAATGAATATCTAGAGACGTGCAGATATCAATGACCATCTGGGAATTTATTTGCATTTTAATTTTTATAAACATGCAACAGTATTAAAAAAACAACAACACACACAAAATAAAGATTAAGGTAGAGAATGAGCTGTCTTCTATAATGCTGTTTTAATTTCCCCATCTGTAATCACTCTGAAGTGTACAGATATATCTTTAGATATTTTTAATAATGTCATAACTGTTTTTAATCAAGAAAAACATTGCATATTAATGCCCTCAGGAAATTCATCCTAAATATTAAACATGAAATATTAATATTTTAATTTAGCATTTATTAGGAGTGAAATATCCAAGGTGACAATAGAGTAAAGTAATTATAAAAGTGGGGTCTAAAGGTAGAGTGTTTGGAGGTTGAACTTTTGCACATTATTTAACTCCTTTCATCCTTAATTTTATCATCTTAAAATTAGGATAATAAAAGGCCATGGAGTGGGGGAAAATCTAAAGTATCTTGTACACAGTAAGAATTCAGTATATCGTCTTTTATCCCACCTGCCTATATTTTCCTTTTCTGTGCATGTGCAAAATTTATGGAACTTATACATTTCAATAAATATATATTCCAATGAAACAAACATTTTTACCTACTAATCCTATATAATAAAAGTATAATATGCAAATTGTCCCCTCAACCAGGAGTTCTTCCAAGAGTTCTACCAGGGGGCAAAGCCAGCCAGGGGAAGGGAGGGAGTCTCTGGCCCACAGGAGGCAGCTGAGGGAAGGGGGAGAGGCCCGGGCAGTGGCAGGTGGCTGGGGGAAAGGAGAGAGTACCTGGCTGGCTGCCGCCAGACACTAGGGTCCCTATCAGTGCATGAATTCAGTGCACTGGGCCTCTAGTATAATATAATTACCATAGAGAACCCTTTTATTGACACAGGAATATATCTTTTTCTTTCCCCAGGTCTCCTATCCACAATTGTCCATTTGAGTGAATTCTGACATGGATAACGGAAGCTGTCCAAAAGCACTCACCAATGAAGAGAAAGATGAGCTTGGGTAGGTTATAAACCATAGTTAGAATGTTTTGAATTCAAGTCTGTCTTCTTCTTACTAACTAAATATGCTTTTTTGTTTTATTTTTTTTTACTCTTGAGATTGATAGTTTGTGTCCATGGCACACTTTTTCTCTTTTTCCTTATTTTATTCGTGGAATTTTTAAAAAAGAGATTTTAATTTTGATTACTCCAATGTGAATCACCTTTTATTCCCAAAGCATTAGCATTACTTTTCTCAATATTTTCCTTGGAGTCAGAGGAAAAAAATGGTGCTTGTTTTATTCCTCCAATGCCCGATTTCATGAATTCTGTGCCTCTAAAAGCAGGTGCACATCATATTTTATTTATTGAGTTCCCTGACCCTTTTCTGATCCCAGGAAAGAGCTTCAGAAGAGTTTATTATAGAGGTAAGTGAACTCTATATTCTTTTGCTCTCAACAAACGAAATGAATTATATCAAGTTCAACTTTAGATGTCCCTTGTATCTATATTTCCTTCTCAATTTTCTGTACTACTGCCACTGTTCAGACCTGAATTACCTCCTACTATTTGGACCACTCAGGAGCCTCTGTGTTCTCTCTCCACCAAGATTCTCCTACAATGCCCTCAGAGGTACTTCTGTACAGTCCATCTTTAGTGATGCCATCCTATTGTGTGTCCATGTGCTTGTTGGTTGGTTGTTTTCTTTTAAGACTTTTAATGTGCCCCTACTTCCTAAAGAATAAACCAATATCTGTCTATATGTGTTCCCTAGCCCTCAATCCCTTCAGCTATACCATAAAATAATGAGAGCTCACTTAGTCCTTAGAGTTCTTGATATATAGTAAGTGTTCAATGTGTTAGATGTCTTTATTATGTACATTTAAAATAGCAACATACTGTACATTGGAGTTTAAATTTAAGCAAAAACTATTAGCTTTGACTTAAATTTTAAACTTTATAGGATTCCTCTAACTTTCTGCCCAGGTATTTGTGGTATGCTCAGGTTTTTCTCTAAGATCCCAGGATCAGAATTTTCCACAACCTTGGAATATGTCCAGACATGTTCTCATGGGTCTGCTTGGACACTTCAGTGGAGGTGTACCAGAGGAATGCTGAAGTACAGCAGCCAAAGACTTGACTCAGGCAGGATGTTACTCTCCCTCAAACACAACTGAAGCTTTCATGGGAGGGCAACCTGTTTGCAGGCGATAGGAAGTCCCCATTCCTGGCAACAACTTCTGCAGGGACAACAGCCTGAGGATTTATATCCTGCAACCCTCTGTATAAAGAAAGGTGTTCACTGAGTTTAGCCTCTTAATAAGAAGCACACAAGTTCTAAAAGTTAAGCATAATTTTAAAATTCCAATGCAATGTAATTGATCAGTGCCCTTTCCTTAAACAATAAGCTTTCAGAAGGAATAGAACCCCTATTCATTAAATAGTTCACCATTTGCTTTGCTTCAAAATTATCTATTATTCAATCATTAGCTATGAAATACTATGACAAAATTCAAAAACAAGCTCTGCAGAATCCTATGTAAAAATTTTATTTAGTAGATTTTACTTTAGACAAACAAATAGTATAATTTGACACCAAACAAAATTAAAAAAAAACAAAACAAAAAAACACAACAACAAAAATAGTACTTCCCTAACAGGTCCACATTACTTCTCACACTACATGAATCCACTGCCAACTCTTAAAAACATGATTAAACCAAGCATCTTCAAAGCTTTAGTTACCACTTTATACATCAAAACAGTTGAAACTGCCATGTGGATTTCAAAAAATACTCAATTTTTCATACACTAAAATGAGATAATTTGGACTATTTAAATAAGTCAATAAACGATCTATCAATTAGTTTGACTTTACAAGCATTATTCTCAGTGTAAACATTTGTACATACACACTCCCGCAGGTGGCTTCCACTAAAATCCCTCTTTTGTAAAACTGATTTTAAAATAAATGCTTTTCACTTATATTCATTTTTATGTTGGCAAATAAGTTGATTTTCTTAAATATATTTTTATTGATTTCAGAGAGGAAGGGAGAGGAAGAGAGAGATAGAAACATCAATGATGAAAGAGAATCATTGATTGGCTGCCTCCTGCACGCCCCCCACTGGGGATCGAGCCTGCAACCCAGGCATGTGCCCCTGACCAGAATCGAACCTGGGACCTTTCAGTCTGCAGGCCGATGCTCTATCCACTGAGCCAAACCAGCCAGG
This sequence comes from Ia io, assembly GCA_025583905.1. Lineage (NCBI taxonomy): Eukaryota > Metazoa > Chordata > Mammalia > Chiroptera > Vespertilionidae > Ia > Ia io. The sequence goes on along the minus strand of JAJQQW010000002.1, from coordinate 37,303,508 downwards.
GCAGCAAATAAGTTTTTTTAAAGAACAGTTTTAAACAGGATAGCAAAAAGAATGAAAGAAGAGCAGAAAAATATAGGAAGAGGCAGGAAATGAGAAAGTGAGGAATGGCTAAAGGAAACTGAAAAGAAAGGAAAGAAGGGAAGGGAGGGAGAGAAAGAAGGGAGGAAGAGGAGAGGGAAAGCCTGCTAGGAACAAGTGTGGATCAGAATCATGAGGAAGCATTTCCCAGATTCACTGTTTTCAATCTTTTCAAAAACATTTCTCAATCCAGCTCTATAGAATTAGAATTCTGAATATCAGAAACCTGTATTTCAAAGCTAAAACTTCAAACTTGATAGGTAACAGGAAGTTGCACCCACCAACTCAGAAACACTGTCATCTGCTGACAAAATAAAATTGATATGGGTTTTGATATTATTTCTTTAAATGTAAAACCAAAATGTTGTAAACTTTGTAAAGCATATTATAAAACCTGTAGTTAATAACAAGTTACTAATATAAAGACATACATTTATGAATATAACAAAACCTGAGAAATATGAAGTATGAAAAAAATGCAAAAGGAAATATTTTGGTTTATAGTAAAAGCACAATTATAGTTTTAACTAGTAAACCAAAATATGTGAAATAATTTTTCTGAATATCTATTCATAATCATGCAGCAGGCAACACATGTTTGAGCACTAACTCAAGCCACACACTCCTCTAATTTGCAGCTCTGATGTAAAGGATTGCTTCTAAAAGTTCATTACAAAAAGTCAGTCTCAAAACTGAAGGAAGGGAACACACATCAGTTGGATGAAATGTCCAGATCCTTAAGGGTACATCCATTTGCTTATAATGCCATCCTTCTTCCCACATTAATCAGGAAGTAGGTAGGAAACTGCAGAGTATAACATACTTGGGAGGTACCTGTTGGGTAAATATAAGTGTGTTTTTTTATAGCTTATAAAAGTGATCACAAAATTACCATCAATATTTCTTTCTATGAGTGTCAGTGATTTAGGGAGTCTCCTAATTGACCTTCTTTATGTGCAAGGTCTGAGTTGATAGACTAACTTGCATTTATTTATTCTGTGAGGAATTTCCTCCCAATTCTATATCCCCGGCTTTATATCGTGTCATGCTAGCCTCGCCTTTTATACTCCAATTGGAATTTGCTTGCAGCTCAAAGAGAACTTCATATTTCACTTCTGTGCCTTTGCTCATGCTGCTGCTGTCTGTGTCTATGAGGCAATTATATTCCTGAGGATCTTCCTTCTGACCTCCTAAACTGGGAGGGCCAAATTTCCCTCCTCTGTGTTCCCAGCCTGCACTGGCCGGCCCCGCCCCCTATCAGGGTGTTGGGGGCCGATTGGGGGCTGGGCCAGCAGGGGTTAGGGTCCCAATCGAGGCCTGGGTGTGTATTTACTGTTACATTTACCATGAGAAAGTGTTTGTTTCTCAATCTGTCATCCTTGTTTCATAGTGAGCTCCATCAAATGAGGGATCTTTACTTATTTCTATCCATAATTCATGCATGGCACCTTATGAAGAAAACTTTTTTAAAATCTCCTAATATTTTAAGATCTCATACAATATTTTACTATTCTTCATCATTTCTGCAATGACAGAAAAGTTTCCATAGAAATTAGTGACAGCATGTTGGATTTGGTAGATTGGCTATTCTGTTATATATAGTTTGTATATTATTTTATGACTAGAGGCCCGGTGCACGGATTCGTGCATGGGGTGGGAGGATCCCCTCAGCCTGGCCTGTGCCTTCTCACAATCTGGGACCCCTCGGGGGATATAGCAGTGCGCCAAACCGCAGGGAGGAGCCCAAGCCGAGGTTGGGCACCTCACTACTCCTGCTCATCCTGGCCCACTGCACCTGCTGCCGCTCTGTAGTGCTGCAGCGGAGCCGGGAGATGCTCTCACTGCCGCAGCTATGCTCACCAGCCGTGAGCCTGGTTTCTGGCTGAGCAGCACTCCCCCTGTGGGAGCACACTGACCACAAGGGGGCAGTTCTTATGTTGAGCATCTGCCCCCTGGTGATCAGTGTGCATCATAGCGACTGGTTGACTGGTCACTTAGGCATATATATATACACACATACATACACACACATTAGAGGCCTGGTGCATGAAATTCATGCATGGGGGTGTATCTCTCAGCCTGGCCTACACCCTCTCCAATCTGGGACCCCTCAGGGAATGTCCGACTCAGAATCCAGGACTGCTGGCTCCTAACCACTTGCCTGCCTGCATGCCTGATTGCACCTAACCACTTCTGCCTGCCAGCCTGATCGCCCCCTAACCACTCCCCTGCCGGCCAGATTGACACCTAACTGCTCCCCTGCTGGCCTGATCACCCACAACTGCCCTCCCCTGATGGCCAGATTGCCCTCAACTTCCCTCCCTTGCTGGCCTGATCGCTCCCAACTGCCCTCCCCTGCTGCGACTCGCCTCCTCCACCGGACCTGCCTCCTCCATGCCATGCAGAGCTGTGGGAGCCCCAGGCCTCATTGCACAGAGCAGCCACCGGACCCCACCTCCGCTGTGTGCACAGCCGTCTTGTGACAGCCATCTTATGATGGCCATCTTGTGACAGCCATGATGTAATGGCCATCTTGTGATGACATGAAGGTGTGACGCCACCTAGGCTACTATTAGTATAGATGCTAGAGGGCTGGTGCACGAATTTGTGCATGGGTGGGGTCCAGCCAGCCCACCCCGATGGGGGACTATCGGGCTGGGCCAGCAGCGGGGGAGAGGCCATGCGCAGTTGGCTGGCTGGCCCTGCCCCCTATCAGGGTTTTGGGGGCCGATTGGGGGCTGGGCCAGCAGGGGTTGGGGTCCCAATTGAGGCCCAGATCAGGCTGGTTGGCTGCCACACTGTGCATCATAGCCACTGGTCATTCTGGTTGTTCCGCTGTTTCGATTGCTGGGCTTTTATATATATAGATATATAGATTATATATCGCCCTTCTCCTAACTAGACTATAAGCCCCTTTGGGCTATTTCAGACTGTAAATTCCCCACTAAACTAAATGTTGTGTGGGATGCCAAATAATTTCTTATCAAATATTTGATTGTCATAAGATCTCAACTATATTAATAAAAACAAAGTAACAATATGATATAAAAGTACTCCATAACCTAGGGATTTACAAAGTTCAAGTGGAACAAAGAAGAGTATGAAATAAACCTATTTGGGGAACTTCTTGCTTGAAAGTAATTTTCAAGTATAATTCAGAGTACATTAAATTTACATAGGAATTACTTATAGATTAGGAAGAAGCAGCAAAATATGTAATTGCCCATTGGGCTAATTAGTAACCCAAATAGGTACAGAATTTTCCCTATCTATCTCTATCTCTATTTCTATCTCTATATCGCTTTTTATCTTTCTATCTTTCTAACATGTTGATCATCTTGAATTATAAAATTCAAAAAGACTAACCAGTTTTGCTCAGTGAATAGAGCATCATCCGTGGACTCAAGGATCTTGGGTTTGATTCCTGTCAAGGGCACATACCTGTACTTCAGTTGCAGGCTTGATCCCTGGCCCAGGTACATGTGGAAGGCAAACAGTGTGTTTCTCTTACATTGAAGTTTCTGTCTTTTTGTTTCTCCCCTTGCCTTCCACTCTCTCTAAAAATCAATGGAAAATGTCCTGCGTGAGGATTAACAACAGCAAAAACAAACTCAAAGAGATCATGAAAGAGGACTTTTATCAGGAGAATGTAAGAAAGTAGTCACTTGTTAAGTGCTTGGCCAAATCTTCCAAAGTTCTTTGAGAAAGGAACACGGCATGCAGATTGACCAATTTATTTCCTTCATACTCATTTTGAAAACAATGTTGAAGGTCAGAACCAGAAATTTCATGTAGACAAGGCAAAAGTCGATTAATGTAGTGAGCAGTTAGACATGTAGTAAGTTTTTTCTGGCCCAGTGTGTCTTCCTTGCCAGGTTAGAGGTTCTTACTTATACATTATGAGACCAAATCTCAATGGCATTGTCAATTAATACCATTAAAATTTATAATTATTTAGGAAGTCCTGCAACCCCTTACATTCCTCACTTTTAGCAAATCTTTAATGCTTAGATTAACTTGAGAAACTTGGGTATGAAAGAAACCAAGCTATTTCTTAGGGTATGAGATATAGAATAGCAAGTTAGTTTATTTTATTTTCTTATTGTGGTAAATATTTAACATGAGTTCTACCCTCAATACATTTTGAAGTACATCATATAGTATTTTCAACTATAGGCACATCTCTAGGGCTTATGGTAAATACCTAGAACTTATTCACCATTTATAACAAAAATTTTGTACCCATTAAAAATTTCACATTTTCTATCCATCTAGCTCCTGGTAATAACCACTCTACTTTCTGGTTCTATGAACTTGACTATCTTAGATACCTCATATAAGTAAAATTATGCAATGTTTGTCAGACTGTGACTAGCTTATTTCACTTAGCACAATGTCCTCTAGGTTCATTCATGTTATATGGCATGATTTCCTTTTTTAAAAGACTGAATAATAATAGCCCATTGTACATACATACCACATTTTTTTATTTCTATCATTAATTGATATACATTAGGTTGTTTTCCCATCTTGGCTATCATGAATAATGTTGCAATGAACATGGGAGTGCAAATATCTCTTCCAGATCCTGATTTGAATTATTTTGTATATTTTCTCAGAAGAGTGGAATTACTACATAATATAGTAATGATGGGTTTTTGGTTGGTTTTTCGGAAGGAAAAAGCATTTGAAAAAATTCAACACCATTTCATGTTTCATGATGAAAACTCTTTAAAAACCAGGCACAGAAACAGAAACTTACATCCATATAAGAAAGGCCATATATGACAACTCCACAGACATCCTATGCTAACAGATCAGAAGAATTGATGCTGCAAAAATATCTGTGCTACTCAAAGTGACCTAGAGATTCAATACAATCCTTATCAAAATTCCAATGGCATTTTTTTTTACAGAAAAGGGAATAAAATAAAACCACAATAGACCTTAAATAGCTAAAACAATCTTGAGAAAGAAGAACTAAGCTAGAGGCATCACACTTCCAGACATCAAAATATATTACAATGTTACATATTAAAACAATTTGTTTTGGCATAAAAACAGTTTTATAGACCAATGGAACAGAATATAGAGACCAGAAGTAAATCCACATACATATGGTCTGATTGTTGACAAGGATGCCAAAAATATACAATGGTGTGTAAATTGTGTTTGGAAAACTGTATATACATTTTTAAAAGAATGAAATAGAACTCTTATTTTATAGCATATGAAAACATCAACTCAAAATGAATTTAAGACTTAAATATAAGGCTTGAAGCTGTAAAACTCCTAGAAAAGTACAGGTGGGAACCAAGTGACTTTGGTCTTGACAATGATTTCTTGGATATAACACCAAAAGTACAAGCAACAAAAGCAAAAATAGTTACGGGAAACTACATAAATCTTAAAAGCTTCTTCACAGAGAAAGAAACAATCAACTGAATGAAAAGGAAACCTATGGAATGGGAAAAAATATTTTCAAAACATTAATCTGATAAGGGGTTAATATCTGAAATCTATAAGGAACTACTACAACTTAATAACAAAAACAAACAGAAAATAACGATTAAAAAATGGACTAAGGATTTGACAGACATTTCCCCAAAGAAGATATATAGTTAACCGTTTGCACTCGGATGTCAAGTGTGACTCGACACGGTTAGCATTAGGATAAAGGAATCAAGAAAAAAGCAAGCGAGTGCAAAGTGTTAATAGGTATATGAAAAGATGTTCAAAATGACTAATTGTCTGGAAAATGTAAAACCATAATGAGATATTACTTCACACCTGTTAGGATGGCTATTATTTTTTAAAAAAAAATATATGACTTGGCAAGGATATGCAGAAATACTTATATACTTTTGGAACCCTTGTAGTCTATTGGAGAAAATGTAAAATGATGCAGTTGTTATCTATATCTATATCTATCTATCTATCTATCTATCTATCTATCTATCTATCTATCTATGCCTCAGCAACCGAATGACTGGTCGACCAGTCACTATGATGCTCACTGACCACCAGGGGGCAGGCACTCAAAGCAGGAGCTAGCCCCTGGTGGTCAGTGCACTCCCACAGCCAACTTCCCTGAGCTGGCCAAACTCCATAGTCCCTCCCCTCACCACCAGCTGGCCGCTATTGGCCCAGGGCGAGGGACCCCACCTGTGTATGAATTTGTGCACTGGGCCTCGAGAGGAATATAAAAGCCAAATTTCAATACAAGTGAGAATAACAGAATGCTCAAATCAATGCATCCCAAGAGCAGAGCAGTCACTACATAGAAGGGCAAAGGAATGGGGTAGTTAGGAAAGTAAATTTAATTGGCAAAGGGCATAGGTCGATAGACATAGGAAAAACATTACTCAAGTACCAGCTTCACTCTTTCCAAACTCTAGTTTCTAGTATATATAATCTCTACATATACTATTTTTCTCAGAAGAAAATTAGGGCAAGTATCTCTATATTTTTTATATTTAATCATTACCAAAACATAATTAGAACAAGGTTATTAGTTTCATTTCACCAATAAAGAAGATGAAGCTCAAGAAGCAAATTATTAGTCTCACCATCAGAAGTTTTATCAAGTATGAGAACTGTCCTTCAAACCAGAGTTAGCTGACCAAACATGAATGTTCTTGCTTCTGCTCCTAAATTCTATATGGAGCTGTTTCACTATGCATGGTGTAGTCCTTGGGAATGTGATCTCTGGAGCTGGATTTTGATGCAGAAGTCCGTGACTTGTTAGCTGTACAACCATAAGCAAATTACTTGATCAATCTGTGCTAAGTCTTGAAGTAGTCTGAGACAGATTATTTGTTCTCTTTTATAAAAGAAGGCTAATAATACTATCTTCTTCTCAGGAGTTGCTATATATAAAAGCAGTGCCTGGCACATTAAACACATGATATAATATTTTAACTGCTATCATAGTATTACTACAAGCATATTGATAAATAAAAATACCAATGTCATATCAAAAGGGAAGGGCACAAACTCAAAGACAGACTTGAATAATTCTGCTCCATGCCTGATCCTCTTTCAGTCATTGTGATGGATGTTAGAAGTATACATTCTTTTTCATCCTTTTTTATTTGATTTCCCTTCAGAATGGCTTATTTAGTTTTATTCTCTAAAAACTTACAGACCTTCAGAATGCAGGAGTAGGAAAGAAAAGCCAAAAGATGGGCATGAGCCAAAGAAATCATCAATGCTGATTACAAGAAACATATTGGTGCAAAGAACAATCAAATGGATCCAGTTGCCCTTTGATAGCCCATGGCAAATTAAAAAAATATGTTTTTTTTTTTTTGTCTATTATGAGACTCAATATCCTCAAACTGTCTTGTAAGAGAGACAGAATTCAGGGGGCGGGGAGAGTAAGCAAGAGTGGCAGACAGGGACCATCCCCCTGATGGTGGAGACATAGGAAAATGGTAAGCGAGAAAAGCGGGGGCGGGGGGGGGGGGCTGTGGAGGACACAGAAGCAGGATTAAAGCAGGGATGTGTCATTTTCAAAATACACTTTATTTCTTTCACAAGATGCCTCTTTTGTGTATTAAAAATTGAAATTACAAAAAAAAAAAAAAAAATCTGTGAAAACAAAAGTGTCACCCCTGATTGGAAATGGCATAAGAAGCAGCCGAAAAGCTTTCTGCTCAGCTTGAAGTCTTGGGGAATAAGAAAATCTTTCAGGAGCAAAAGGAAAACATGGCAGAGGAAAGGCAGATTAGTGTGACTTCAGAAGTGAGTTCCAAGACTACTGAAGCACAGTGTATTAGCTTTATGACGAGAGCCATTAGCTCTCCACGGACAGGCAATATTTCTAAAGAGCTGCACTGCGCAGAGAAGGAAATGCAAAGGATCTAGGAACAAAGCTCTACTTTCTCACAAGTTATTAACCTCATTTATACCACTGAGTCCTTATCATTATGCTCATTGCCCTGACATGGTTCAGTGCCTTGATATTTCATTCAGCAGGGTATGAATTGTGACGGCAGGGAAAGGTAACCCCAGAGTCTTGGTTGCAATTGCCTTTGTTATGACCAGCTGCACCTCAGATGAAAGTAAGAAACTATTCTGGGAAAGAATTCCCTAAAAACTGTGTTCCGAGTCCTTTATTTTGAGGCCAATGCACCAATTATCTGTTGATACCTCTTCAAGTGTCAAGTTCATTTTTTAAAAGCAGTTGTAGGCTTTCTTTCTACATCATGGGTAAACAGGTGTATGCTTGTAAAGTCAATGTGGATCTTTCCATTAGCCTCTTTAATGGAAATATATTTTGTAAACTTGGGAAAATCATCCATTAGCGTGATAGATGATTAGAAGGAGTGGGGAAGATAGTGTTCTAGTTACTTGAAAACTAAACAAAGAGTAAATACTCCACATTTGAAAAGTATTTCTTTAGGATGAATTCCATTTTTTCAGCTTGATTAGCGTTAAATGAACCCCAAACCTTGTGGTTCTCACTTTATGGGTATTAAATGAAGGTGACTCTACTAAAAGAATCAAGATGTGTCTGAGGAGCAGCATAAATCACAATAATTTATTGAGCATCCATAATGATGTTTCATTAAATATCTCTCTTATTGGATAAAGTTTAATATCCTCTTTAAGTATACACATATTAGCAGATATTTCCTACAAAATATAACTCAATGGAGAGTGGGGAGTTTTTCATTCATCGAAAATTCTTGGCCAAGCATATATAATAAAGTTTGTAAGATGTCACTAGTATAGACAATTAGCCTTGACCTTTCTAAATAATCTCATTTAAAGTTCAAGTATTCCTATGAGATGCAAACTTTTACACTTCAGTCTGAACTAATGTAAATGTTTGCATTTGTGAAATATATCTGAAATCAGACTGAGTGGAAGGTAAATATTACATTTATAAAGGACTATATGATTTGAAAACTAATAAGACAAATTTACATATATCTAATCAAAGGACTATGACATATGATCAAATGACAATATTGGTGTTTTGGCATATATTACATGTAATATTTAAAAACTGTTATAAATGCAAAATTTAATTGTAAAAGAGTTCATAATTAATAGGAAAAGCAATGATATTAATGTTTAAAATATTTGAAAGATATATAAACTCATCACACATTATATGGAACTTGAAATTAAGATTTACATTTAATATACTTTAAAAATTTTATGTAAATCACTAACCACTAATAACTCTGATTTTTTTTTTCTTTAAGCCACTTTTGGTTCTCAGAGCAGCTGGGCTCATATGGCTTAAGGGTTTATTCTGCAAGTTTTAAAATTTCCCCATTTGAATTATGGTTAGAAAATAGCTATATAGTCATGTGAAATGAAAGACAACTGAGTGACAAGGATAACTTTGGCAAAAACATGAATGAACTATGATGTGATTCCTATAAAATTGTAGATCAGTTATTTTCATTAAGAAAAGACTTCTGTGGAGTAAAAAGGAAAAAATAAATCAAACATCACAAAGAAAATATGTCTTTTAATATTAAACTTCTCTACACTTCTTTAGCTGCACAAAAATAATATCAAAATGCTTTTACATGTTATATTAGAAATTTCTTCCTCTAAAGATTTTGTGCAACTTTTATTTCCTATGTGTGCCACAATCTTATGCTAAATAACTCGACATTAGTACCCTCAAAACAAATTTCAACATATCCCCAAACTACAGTTGACTAGTTTTCTTTAAGAATGACTTCATTTTTATTTTATTTCTTTTGTTCATTAGATTTCACATGTGAATGAAATCATATGGTAATGTGTCTTTCTCTGGCAGGTTTATTTCACTTAGCATAATACTCTCCAGGTGCAATAGAAAGAGACTATTCATAGATATAGAGAACAGACTGACAGCTGTCAGAATGGAAAGGGGTGGGGGCTGAGCGAAAAAAAATAAAGGGATTAAGCAAAGAATTAAAAAAAAAAAAAAAGCCCACACACCAAACAACTCATAGACATAGACAACAGTATGGTGATTACCAGAGGGCAAAAGGGTTGAGGGGAGTTAGAAGTGGTAAGGGGGGGAATTGTGGAGATGGAAGAAGACTAGAATTGAGGTACTGAACACACAATACACAATATACAGATGATGTATTATAGAATTGTGTATCTAAAACCTATATAATTAATCAACATCACCCCTCAAAATCTATATATATAAAAGCCTAAGCGACTGTTATGACCAAACAACTGGAACGACCGCTATGACATGCACTGATCACCAGGGGGAAGACACTCAATGCAGGAGCTGCCCCTTTGTGGTCAGTGTGCTCCCACAGGGGGAGTGCTGCTCAGCCAGAAGCCAGGCACACAGCTAGTGAGTGCAGTTGTGGCGGCAGGAGCCTCTCCTGACTCTGTGGCAGAGCTACTGAGCAGCAGGGGCAGGCCCAGTGGGTTGGGATGAGCGCAAGTGGCATGGCGCCGGCTTGGGCTCCTCCCTGGCCACCTGCTGCTTGGAGCACTGCTACATCCGTCCAACTGCCAGTTTAGGCCCTGTGGGGATCGGGCCTAAATAGGCAGTAGGACATCCCCTGAGGGGTCCTGGATTGTGATAGGGCGCAGGCTAGACTGAGGGCCCCCCCATGCACAAATCCGTGCACTGGGCCTCTAGTAAATAAATAAATAACTCTTCCATTAACCTTGAAGAAAACCCAGTATCTTAGAGTAAACTGTGTATATTTTCTCCAAATGGTAAGTCTAGTCTGGTATATCAGTGATAATCATTATTTGTTTGCTGATTGAATAAATGAATGAATTTTCCATAGCAAATTAAGAAAACCTAAAAATGTGAATGATATTACATTCTAATATTAATTTCCAGCATCCTCTTTTGGTAGCCTAACAATTAGCTCTGCAAGTTATTTTAATCATGGTGATGCTGGTGGAGGTATGTGGTTGGAGTATAAATAATTGCCAAACCTAGTATAGAGCACTTACAAGGGAGCCATCCAGTTTACACTGCGGAATAAAGAATTTACAGCAATTTAATAAAAATGTCAACTTTTCAAAAAGGCAAGTTGCTTTGGAAGAAATAATATACAGACAAATCTGTCTATCAGTATATAATATTGGGTTATTTCTATAATACAATCCTATATAATAAAAGGGTAATATGCAAATAGACTGAACAGCAGAACAACCGAACAATCAATCAAAGAATAATATGCTAATGATATATATGCTAAGGCTGCTTAACCGCTTACTATGAAGTGCACTGACCACCAGGGGGTAGATGCTCTGACCAGTAGGTTAGCTTGCTGCTGGGGTCCAGCTGATCGGGACTGATTGATATGGGTTGGACATGCCCTGGAGCCCTCCCACAGTCCCTCCCTGGCCCGATCGTGCACAGGTGGAGTCCCTCAGCCTGGCCTGCACCCTCTCGTAATCCGGGACCCCTCGGGGGATGTTAGAGAGCCAGTTTCAACCTGATCCTGCAGGACACTCCCCTTGGGAGGGTGCCAGACGCAGGGCTTATGGCTGGCAAGTGCTACAGTGGCAGCTCGAGCCTCTACTGATTGGAACTGATTGGGCGCAAGCCCGCGGCAGGCAGAGTGGAGCCGGGATGAGCGGGAGCAGTAGGTAGGAGCTGCAGGCAGCGTTGGACTGCCGGTTTCAGCCCGTTCCCTGCAGGCCACCCAGAGGGACCCCACCTGTGCACAAATTCATGCACCGGGCCTCTAGTTATTTTATGATTATAATTACTTACTCTAAAAATATTTTTCTTACCTTACTCTTACTCTACAAAGAATACTAACAAGTATATATTCCCCATAGATCTGTTATGTTTCACTCTCTGCATGTTAAATATGGACCGTCTCAGCAGATCTGAATTTAATTTTCACCTCTATGTGCTTGACTGCCAAATGTATATTTCAAGCCTTGACTTAGCTATTTTCCAGTCCTGAATTTTTAGTATCTGCTTCTGGATAACTCCAGATATCTTATGAACCCTACAAAATATGATATATTTTATCTAAAACATGTTTAGTTTCGTATTTTCCTTATTTCCTGTCATGATACCTGCATCTGCTCAGTCACCTAAGCTCACAACTTCAGTGTCTTCCTTGCTTGTCACTTTAATTTGTTGTCAGTTATATTTTATCTTCCCACAATAATATTTTCACACAGTCCCTCATATTTGTTCCATCCCCTCTCTCCTTGTTCACACTTTCATTACCTTTCATCTTGATTCTAACAATTGCTTTTTAGTAAGTCCCTGATGATTGCATTATTACCCTATATATTGCTAACAGATATTTTCTTCTAGAAAACCTATACTGAAAATATCTGTTAACAACAACTTGAATAATAAATAAGTCATTATTATCTGGTCAAAAAATTGCCAAACTCCTTCAGCATTTGAGGAATAAATACAGTTTCCTTGGTTGTGATTCAAAATTCTCCAAGGTCTTGCCTCAAATTATTTCCAATCTCATTCTTCATCACTCACCTGCCAGCATCCTATTTCCTCTGTCAAATCCATTAAATATTTGTGGCTGCCTGCTTCACTTCAACAACATATTCATGCTAATATTTCTGTTTGGTATTCCTTTTCACCTTTAGCTATACCTAGACAAGTTCAATTCATCTCCTTGGACTCATTCAAATGTCAAGTATAGCAAAGTCCTCCAGGTTATACCATCAAGACATAAGTTAAGTACATTTCAATCTTCACAGTAATATTGTGTACCTAATTGCTAGCCTCTTTATCTACTGTAAAACAATAATCTCTTAAGGCCAGGATCTATATGGTATCTCCCATGTATTATTAATTTATTTATATAGGAAATCTGAAACTGTTCAAGGTATTAAGAATATAGACATAAATAAGACAGGACAACTGTCACAGGGGAAGGGGCTGGGGGCTGGGTAAAAATCCATAAAGCATTCACTCTTTTTATGGGAGAAGCAGATATTAAATAAGAATGTGAATCAAAATAAGATAATTTAGAAGAGTGAGCAGTGCTCTGAATAAAATAATGCAAATAATATAACAGAGACTATGTGTAAACATTTTTAATGTGTTTTTATTGATATGTAGAGAGAGAGGATGGGAGATAAAGAGATAGAAACATCGATGAGACATCATTGATCAGCTGCCTCCTGCACACCCCCTATTGGGTATTGAGCCCTCAACCTGGGCATGTACCCTGAATGGGAATCAAACTATGACTTCTTGGTTATTGGGTAAACGCTCAACCATTGAGCCACACCAGCTGGGCAGTGAATCATTTTTTTAATGAAAAAAAAAACTTAACCTAATATGATAAAATGATGGAAGGAAAGAAGGGAGGGAGGAATAAAAAGAAAGAAAGGATGCAAAAATTGTACTTGTGTCAATGTATAAGGCTGTTCACTTATTTATGAAAAATGTGTAGTGCGTAGCTAAACTGGGCATGAACTAATGTAATCATTGGATGCATAAAACATAATACAGCCCTGACCAGTTTGGCTCAGTGGATAGAGCATCAGCCTATGGACTCAAGGGTCCCAGGTTCAATTCTAGTCAAGGGCATGTACCTTGGTTGCTGGCACATACCCAGTGAGGAGTGTACAGGAGGCAGCTGGTCGATGTTTCTCTCTCATCGATGTTCCTAACTCTCTATCCCTCTCCCTTCCTCTCTGTAAAAAATCAATAAAATATATTTTTTTAAAAAAACATGATACAAACTCAAGTAGCTCACATTGTGAGAAAAAAGGTATGTAAGATCATATAGTACTATATGACAATTTCTATGATAGCATAAAATTAATATAAACAAAATTTTATTGGGCTGCCAAGATGGTGCAAGTAGTAATTAGCACAGTTTTGACAAGTCAAATGAACTTGTCAAAAGTGTTTTCCATGCTAGACCTTTAAAAAAATTTAAAGCTCATCATTCTATCCTCATTTCCTGTTAATGGGAATGTCCTAATTCCAACAACAAAATGCTCATGTCAGCTTCAATGCTTTTGGCATTTTTTTAACTGTGCTTTCCTTAGCCATTGTTTGGTCTATAGATACACTTGAGATCCACACCCTTAGGTTATAGTTTATTAGTTTTGGAACCTACACCTAACTAAATATAAACTCCTTTCATAAGAATCCTAAATTTGAGATTAAAGATAATAAAGGTAAGACTTCAAAATTACAGTTAAACTACAGAACAATGATCATTGAGAATTGCTTGAAATCTAGCTGAACAGAAAGAAGTCTTATGACTAAGGCTGTACAGAAGAAGGCACATAAAGTCTGATAGGAGGGGCAGATGCTCAGAAAAGGTTCCTCCTATACCCACATTTGGAGTTTAAAAATCTGAAGAAATATCTCGACTGGAGAGATCCCCCCTGAGGTAGGAGTAGTCCAAGCCCCACAGGCTGCCCAGCCCAGGGTTCCAGTGCCAAGAAGACAAGTCCCCATAACTTCTGGCTGTAAAACCCAGTAAGAATTGTGGCTGAGTGAGATGAAGGATTGCTGGAGTCCCAGACAGTTCCTCTAAAAGGGCCTGCACATAAAGTTACTCAAACTTACTCCCTCTGAGTTCCAGCATGGGGGAAGCTGGTCAAAAGCTCCAGGGATGTATGAAAGAAACTGAATCCTCTGGCTTTAGGGAGATGGCTAGAGGGGCAGCTTTCTCTCTGACAGAAGTGCTGGTAGAAGCTATTGTTACTTTGCTGAGCCCTCTCCACACAGAGACCCCAGGCTGGTGCCATATTTCAGTCTTATCAACCTGTCTAACACTGTTCACCCCACCCTGGTTGACTTTCTGAGACCCTGCCCCAGCCAACTTTTGGGCCCACCCAAGCAATTTCCAGTGGCATTCTATACAAATGACCTGTCTTGATTCATGCTGTGAAGAAAGAAACAGAATTTTGCAAGATTCTGTTTTTCTCTAAAACCTAGCTTAACTCCTAAACTATCATTGGTTTGATTTTTTGAATTTACATTTATCTTAGCTCTTTCTGATTAGGATTATGTTGCTTAAAGTCAAACACTTCCAGGTGAATAAAACAATGAAAGGGCTCTAGCTGGTTTGGCTCAGTGAATAGAGTGTCGGCCTGTGGACTGAGGGGTCCCGGGTTCAATTCTGGTCAAGGGCACATGCCTGGATTGTGGGCTCGATCCTCAGTAGAGGGTGTGCAGGAGGCAGCCAATCAATGATTCTCTCTCATCATTGATGTTTCTCTCTCTCCCTCTCCCTTCTTCTCTGAAATTAATAAAAAAATATTTTTAAAAATGAAAGGACATTCAAGGAAGAAAAGGCAAAAAAAAAGCAAAGACAAAGACTAAGACTGCTTTATGAGTTTTACTTGTTCAGGAAGTATCCTATATAATGAAGAGCTAATATGCTAATTAGACCGAATAGCAGAACTGTCCAGACAAAGCTGGGGCTGCGAGGGCCGAGCCCTTGCATGAATTTCGTGCATCGGGCCTCTAGTAATGTCAATATAGTTACACGAGAGATTCTAAGAATAGGACAGGACAAAAAAAATAGGAGGATTAAAAATAAGCGATGTTAGCCAAAACTGGTTTGGCTCAGTGGATAGAGCGTCGGCCTGTGGACTCAGGGGTCCCAGGTTCGATTCCGGTCAAGGGCATATACCTTGGTTGTGGGCACATCCCCAGTAGGGGGTGTGCAGAAGGCAGCTGATCAATGTTTCTAACTCTCTATCCCTCTCTTCCTCTCTGTAAAAAATCAATAAAATATATTAAAAAAAATAAGCGATGTTATGTGTCTTAATTTTGCTAATCATTTAGAAAAAGTTGTATAAATTAGCAGCATTAAATTAAGGTTACTGTCTAGCTTTGACTATATGGTTTGGCTTGTTACTTCTTCAAAATGTTGCTTCATCAAACTCTTTCTTACCTTTCTTTGTATTCATCTCAGAAACATTTTCCAAAAATGCCATTCCCATAGAAAATGGCTTGATATTAAATTGATTTCTAGAGAGAAAAAAAAGGATTACCCTAACTGGTTTGGCTCAGTGGCTGGGGCTTCGGCCTGCAGACTGAAGGGTCCCAGGTTCAATTCCGGTCAAGGGCATGTACCTTGGTTGCGGGCACATCCCCAGTATGGGTGAGCAGGAGGCAGCTGACCGATGTTTTTAACTCTCTATCCCTCTCCCTTCCTCTCTATAAAAAATCAATAAAATATATTTTAAGAAAAGGATATATATACTGAATTCCAACAAGAAACCCAAAATCATGATCTGGGTGCTCTACACAAGAATTTTAATATTTAATGGATAGAAAAAGGAAACAAACAAACAAAAAACACACCAGCAAGAAGAGTAACCAAGTATACAGAAATGAGCCTTTCAGGAAGATGGGTGTGGTGAGTTTGAATGAGGTAACATGTTTTATTTACGTTAGAGTCAATATGAAATACTAATATAAATTTTTTATCTGATTGTCACTTGAACTTCAAAAATTTAGGCTCAGTCTTATGTACAATGAAAGTTAAAGACAACATAGTATTTTTGGTAACTTTTTTTTTTTTTACTAGTAAGCAAAGGAGAGCTATCAGTCATCCAAATGAGTATAATAAGGTTTTGAATTGAATTCAAATTCAAAATGAGCACAGAAGCAACATGTCAATAACCCCTCGGTTTCATCCCATTGGTTACAGGTAGAAAACTATTATTCGTTCATGTTGTCTTGAACAATGGATATCAAAATAATATTACATTAAAAAATACTAAAGCTCCTAGAAGGTACCACAAAAACATGTACAGTATATCCATTCATTACAAAGAATGGATATACTAGTAGTTTAAAAAACTGTTTATAACTTGCAATATTTAGAGATGCACAATATTCCATTCATATCAGTGCAAATTTGCTCTTTAACAAAGCCTCGTTTTGGCCAATTGAGTAGAAATTTTAAATTAATGCATTTCATTATTATGACCAGATAGAAAGTCTTCTTGGGAGAATTATATGGTTATATGCA
This sequence comes from Ia io, assembly GCA_025583905.1. Taxonomy (NCBI): domain Eukaryota; kingdom Metazoa; phylum Chordata; class Mammalia; order Chiroptera; family Vespertilionidae; genus Ia; species Ia io. The sequence goes on along the minus strand of JAJQQW010000002.1, from coordinate 37,286,487 downwards.
ACTATATATATTTTCCAGCTTTATTGAGACATAATTGACATATAGCATTTTGTAAGCTTAAAGTATATGAGGCTAGGACTTGATATACATATATATTGCAAAATGATTACCATAATCAGGTTAATTAACGTGCCCATCACCTCACACATTGACCTTTTTTTTCTTTGTTGTAAGAACTTTTAAGATCTATACACTGTGCAACTTTGAAGTATACAATTCAGTATTGTTGACTATAGTCACTATCCTGCACATTAGACTCTAAGAACTTACTCATTTACTAGAGGCCCAGTGCACGAAATTCGTGCATGGAGGTGGGTTGTCCCTCAGCCCAGCCTGTACCCTCTCCACTATGGGACCCCTCAGGGGATGTCCGACTCCCCGTGTAGGCCCGGGCCTAAACGGGGAGTCGGACATCCCTCTCACAATCCAGGACTGCTGGCTCCCAACTGCTTGCCTGCCTGCCTTCCTGATTGCCCCTAACTGCTTCTGCCTGCCAGCCTGATCACCCCCTACCCACTCTGCTGCCAGCCTGTTTGCCCCCAACTTCCCTCCTCTGCCGGCCTGGTCACCCCTAACTGCCCTCTCCTGCAGGGTTGATCACCTCCAACTGCTCTCCCTTGCAAGCCTGGTCCCTCTCAACTGCCCTCCCTTGCAGGCCGGGTGCCTCCCAACTGCCCTCTCCTGCTGGCCATCTTGTGGTGGCCATCTTGTGTCCACATGGGGGCAGGATCTTTGACCACATGGGGGCAGCTATATTGTGTGTTGCAGTGATGATCAATCTGCATATTACTCTTTTATTAGATAGGATAGAGGCCTGGTGCATGGGTGGGGGCCAGCTAATTTGCCCTGAAGGGTGTCCTGGATCAGGGTGGGGTTCCCTTGGGGCATGGGGCAGCCTGAGCGAGGGGCCTGTGGTGGTTTGCAGGCCGGCCACGCCCCCTGGCAACCCAAGCGGAGGCCCTGGTATCTGGAATTTATTTTCCTTCTACAATTGAAACTTTGTAGCCTGGAGCGGAGCCAAGCCTGGGCTCCCTCCGAGGCCGGCAGCCATTTGTATTGGGGTTATAATTGAAACTTTGTAGCCTTAAGCAGGTGGGACCGGACAGGGTATGTGGAAAGCTTTGCTTCCCCTGTTGCCAGCGGCAACCCTGGCCTGCTCTCTCAAGCTCCATTCTGCCACCATTTGTTTGAATTTGTTTACCTTCTATAATTGAAACTTTGTAGCTTGAGTGGAGGCTTAGGCCTGGCAAGGGCAGGAGGAAAGCTTGGCTTCCTCTGTTACCTAGGAGACCTTGCTCTCTGTGGCTGTAGCCATCTTGGTTTGGGTTAATTTGCATGCTTGCTCTGATTGGATGGTGGGCGTGGCTTGTGGTGTGTCAGAGGTATGGTTAATTTGCATATTTATCTATTATTAGGTAGGATAACTGGAAGTCTGTACCCTTTAATAACCTTTACATATTTCCTTCATCCCCCATTACTGGCAACCATCAATTCATTCTCTGTTTCTATGAATTTAGTTTTTTTATTTGTTTTTTTCTTTTGTTTGTTGCTTTTACTTCACATGTAAGTGAGCAAATATATCAGGAGACATTTGAAATGTATATATTGGTTTGAACATTAAGAGTTTTGATTAATGTGACATTTAATTTGTAGTGATATACATATACTTCCTTTGTATATTTGCACTAAGATATTTGAAAGATATATTATAAAAATGTCTTTTTAAAAATCTAATAAACTAAAATTGTAATTTAATATTGTTAGTCTGATATAATATAATTCTTCAATGAAATATTAAGCACATTAAAAAATAATTGTCTCTAATATATAAATTATTTTTAAAAAGTCTTTAACTGTCACTGAGTTACATCTTCATGGTTTTCCACAATTAATATTTAAAAAATCTATAAATGCTGAAAATCTGAAACATGAAGAAACACAACTAAAGTTTGCAATCACTGATTAACAATTAAGGAGAAGTGAGAATTTCTATTGAAAAAAAGGGAGTACAGACCAGAAAGGAGATGTTTCTAGGAATGGGCAAATGAGACAAACTGAAGTATAATGTAAACAACCTTTCACCTAGCAATAATATGAAAATCAGAACATAGGGCCACCAAGTAAACCTCTCAAAAACGTACAAGTTAGATATGTTTCAGCTGTATGAAATAGCAGATGGCTATCTAATTTGCTGACTGTTCTATCACTTGTATAATTCCATAGCCCATTTTCCCTCCCTACACTGTACTAGAGGATTATAAGGTTTTCAAGAATTTTTTCCCTGTTGATGCTTAAAATTCTTTAAAGATGCAGCAAAGAAATATTGTTATGAGATAATCAATATAAAAAATTATGAGACAGAGATAACATCTAGATTCAAATTCATGGAATTATAGAATTTAGACATTTTCCTTTAATAAGATGTTGGGAAGGATTCATTTTTACCTACATCAATGTTATATACTAAGTTAATACTATATTACTTTATGAGTCAAGTATTAAATAAACTTTAAAATAGAATATATATTCATCTAATTTGTCTTTTTAAATATTAAAATTTAGATATCCTTGGCTATGTTCTTGAACATGGCATAAAATGAAAATTTCCCGGTCCCTATGGAACTTGGTTATCTCTTCAGTGTTTGAAATGACTGTGCCACATTAAAATGCATTCAATGCATGCACTATTTTTTTACAATCAACAATTATTACAAAATCAAACTGGAACAAAGAATATAATAAGAAACACAGACTATGGAATCTCAGAGGGAAGGCGGGATGGGTCGGTGAGTGGGAAGAGATCAAACAAAGAATTTGTATGCATAGATGCATAATGCATGGACACAGACAATAGGGTGGTGAAGGCTTAGGGTGGGGAGCAGGAGTGGGCTACCAGGGGTCAGTGGGGGGAAAAAAGGGGACATATGTAATACTTTCAACAATAAATATTTAAAAAAAATAAAATGAAAAGAAAAAAATGTTTAAAGAAAAAATAAAAAGATACAATGTTTTATTTAAAGAACAACAATAAAGAATTTCTGAGTTGTCTAAATATAAAAAGTTGTAAAACACAATATTTAAGTAAAATATTATTTTAAGCAGGTTTTATTAACTTTGTGGGTCCATTTGCAAGTGTATATGCATTTTTTTCTATTTTTATAGCAACATTTAGAAATTCCCATGTAAACTTATGTCTTATGCACACATGTAACAGAAGTGCAATAAAGTTGGCAGCCAGAAAGAAAAAAAAAAAGAAAAAGAAAAAAAACAAATATATAGTAAGATTCAAGAGGTTTGTTTTCCTGAGTTTGAGGAATGGTTACAGTTGAATAAATGAGGGAGATGGCTGGAAAGAATTTAAGTTAAAGTCAGATAGTGAAATGGTTGAATTTATTATTATGAAACACTGCCATTCTGGTTGTTGGCAATGTCTAAGGTGGTATTATGGGAAAGGGTGGAAGATGAAAATTAATGATAAACATCATTTTATACTTACAGAGATTAAATATAAAGCATTACAAAAATATAATAAATCTTTTTTTCCATTTTAAATGCTAAGGAAAAGTATTACAGAAATATGATAAATCCATTTTTTCATTTTAAATCTCTACCATATGTTTCAGTATTGTTGAAAACTTTATCTCGACACTTTCAGTAATCAAATTATACTAATGTCAGACATTGAGTTCAGTGCTTTGCATATGTCACTTCATTTAATCCTCACAATTAGCACATGAAAATATGTACTGCTGTAAACCTCAGCTTATACATGAAAAATCTGTAAATAAAAAAATGTGAGTTATTTTTTAAGCTACACGGCATATGGTGTCAAAATAGGGTTCAAAGCCAGATAATCAGACTGCACAAACTATATTCATTTTTAAGCATGATTACATTACACAACTATCCTAAAATAATACCAGGAAAAAGAAGAGATCTTACTGAATATGAACAGTAGAAATAACAATAGTGTTTAAGTATACAATACAAGGGATATTTCCCTGCAGCATTTATTAATTTTAGACTCTTGGCAATCCATTAGCAAATCTAATGAGATCCAGGAAGATTGCCTAAAGAAAATGCACATACATATATATTTTAATGTGGTTTTGTATAGCCTCTTTAAAAAAACTAAAGGAAAACAAATATGAAAGATTTATTAAAATGATAGGCACGTGGAAATACACAATCTGAAACTCTTGGGTAAGATACTAAATACTTTGTGCAACATGGGAGATTTGTCTAAAAACATGGCTACATTTTTTTATAGTAACTTTCAGCTTTAAGGATTTTAAAATATAGTTGTGATCAGAATTAATGTGCCCCAGTTGACAGAGCCGTCCATAGCATTACGATATTCTTTTATGTGAGTCCTGAAAATTCTAAACATCCTGTACTTTACTGAGGCTCTGGCTGGCAAGGAATAAGCATAAGACACCCTATGAGTTGTTGAGTTGTTTGAAAAATTTTTTGCAAAAGTCAGTTCCTTACAGGATTGATATTGGTAATTGGTTCAAAGCAAACTACCTCTCCAAAATGTGTCGTTTTTTGTCTGATTAGAGCTTAGAGGCTAAAACAAAAGAGGGTTTTAAATGATCTTGGTGTCTGAATCAGACTTATTCAGAGCTGCTTTCAAGGGCATATGAATCCATACTCCTCGGCATATTGTTCAGAAAATTCTGTGGTGAGGCAGGGTTCTTACCTTGTGAGAATTATTGATTTCTTTTTAAGTTAAAATTGGCATTTTTAGAGCTTATTATTTGCTTCCCTCTGGCAGCTGCCATGTTGCTGTGAACATGAGTGTCTCTGCCATCATTTGTGTCATCCTCCATAGGAGGCCTGTCAGGAAATGTTGGTCTCAAACTCTCCCTGGGTGCAGATTTAACAATCATAAGACTCCTACACTTTAATAAAACATTAAAAACAGTCTTGGCAGCATAAGGATTGAAAGCAAGACAGTGTAAACTCTGAGCAGTCTGTGGTATTCCTAGAGAGGATCAGGATGAGACCACTCGTTATTTTCATAGTTCTAGACATGGTCAAAGCCTTGTGTAACTAACTTGTGAAAATATATATTAGTAATGACCAATATGGTAAATATATTACAAATAAGCCATAGATAAAATTGTAAGAAATTTTTTAAAAGTTCAATTTTATGTTCATTCTTTCTGGTAGAAGCACAAAAAGGGAAATGATGACAATGTTTTTTCCTTCATTTTTGTATCTTATAAATTATATTATTATTCACATTAATTAGTACATCTTGTCTAATCTTCAAATAGTTTCTGAAGAAATTACAAGAAGAAGAAAAGAAAATGGGTAGAAGATTTAAAAATGAGAATGAACTACAAGATAAGAAAAACATAAATTGATCATCTACTCTGTACTCTAAAACATATGATTAGCTATGTGGAACAGTGTGCAGTCCTCTGAGACTGTAAAAGATACAGTGGTTTTAAGATCTAAGTGGTCCAAATTTACCTATACATTCAGTTATAATCAAACTAGAGGCCTGGTGCATGAAATCGTACATGGTGGGGGGCAGTGTCCCTCAGCCCGGCCTGCATCCTCTCCAATCCGGGACCCCTTGGGGGATGTCCTACTGCCAGCATCCCTCTCGCAATCTGGGACTGCTGGCTTCTAACTGCTCACCTTATTGCCTGCCTGATCGCCCCTAACTGCCTCTGCCTGCCAGCCTGATCACCTCTAACCACCTCTGCCTGCTGGCCTGATTGCTCCTAACCACACTCCCCTGCCAGTCTGATCACCCCTAATCACCCTCCCCTTGCTGACCTGATCACCCCTAACTGCTCCCCTGCCAGCCTGATTGCCCCTAACCGCCTCTGCCTCAGTCCCCACCACCATGGCTTTGTTTGGAAGGAGGACCAGATGACCGAAAGATGCCTGGTAGACCTGGTCTTATTAGCATATTACCCTTTTATTAGTATAGACTAAAGGCCCAGTGCATAAATTCATGCACAGGTGGGATCTGGCCAGCTGGACCTTTCGGGAGGAAGAGATGGTGGGAGGTTGGCTGGTCAGCCCTCCCTGATCAGAACTGAGCTGGTTGGGGGGAGGGGCCATGGGCGATTGGCTGGCAGTGGGGGGGGGCAATTGGGTGGGGGGAGCCGATTGGAGGTCAGCAGCTGGGGGAGGGACCATGGGAGGTTGGCTGGCCAGCCCCAACCCTGATTGCTGTTGGGGGAGGCCGATCAGGGGCAGAGCTGGCTGGGGGAGGGGCTGCAGGCTGATCGAGGTGGTGGGGGCTATTTGGGGGTGGGGCTGGCCAGGGGGAGGCACTGCAGGCTGATCGGGGTGGTGGAGGCTAATCTTGGGTGTGGCCAGGTGTGGGGAGGGGCTGCAGGAGGTTGACCAGCTGGCCCTGCCCCCTATTGGGGTAGGAGGGGCAATCAGGGGCATGGCTAGCTAGGGAGAAGGGTTGCAGGCTAATTGGGTAGGGCAAGCCAAGAGGGGATGGGGTGGCAGGGGGAAGGGCCTCCAGGGTTTCATGGCCACCCTGCCCTCGATTGGAGTGGGAGAGGACAATCGGGGCAGGGAAGGCTTTGGGGAGGGGCTGCAGGAGGTTGGCTGGCCAGCCTCACCCCCACCCTCCTGATCGGGTGGTTTGCTGGCCACAGTGGGCATCATAGCGATTGGCTGTTTTGGTCATTACAGCATTCCGGTCGCTGGCTTTAAATAGATAGATAGATAGATAGATAGATAGATAGATAGATAGATAGATAGATAGATATAGATGATGGGGATAGAATGAAATTTAGCCAAATTGTCTCCCTGAGATCTTTATAAGTAAATACCTACCACACCAAGCATGTTAGATGAAACTATAGTATGACATTGTAATTTGAAGTAATTATTGATTATAATTAATTGTAAAAAATCTGATCATTGACATTAACCATAGTTAGGGAAGTACTATGCATACCACCCAGAGATTTCCTTGTGCTCATTCATGTATTTTCAAAAGACAAGTGACCTGGACTGGAAATATGAATGCTTTGTTCCCTACATGGGTTAGAGTATGACTATTGCCCATAACTTCTGTTGCTCTAATTCTATTTTCAGCTTCTGATTATAATTTGTCTGACCACGAAGCTTTCCTCTGGGTAGAGATTGCACTGAGATCTTATTAAACATTTTAAACTCCCGGACAGTTGATTTTCTCATTGCAAATTACTGGACTATAATTCTGTTTGCATTTTAATACTATTTTGTGATTAGTATGATTTCTCCACTTGAGAATCATTTAGAATTTTAGTTTTAGGGGGGAAAAAAGAAAATAACAAAATAAATAATATTTTCATGATTAGAAGCTTCAGTGAAATTTCTGGAATATGTTTAATTAAATGGGAATCTTCCATGTTGAGAGGTGCCTTGACAGAGACATTTAATTACGTCAGTTAGCACATCATTTTTCCTTCACGACCCTCAGCTTTTGGGAACTAAACTAAGTCAATTTGGTAGATAGTCCATCCATAGACTTCAGAAATTAGAGATGAGGGCTTTAATTTGCCTTTCTCACAATCTTTCTTCTAGGTGGAGTTACCAGATGAGAACAAGTCTCTGAATGAATTCTGCACCAACAAGCAGGCAAAAATTAAGCCACACAACTTATTCTTGTGAGCTCAGCAAAGTTGCAGACATTCCTAAGCACTTTTTTATGACTGATTCAAGGCCCATGCAATGATATTTCAGCAGCAGGAGCCAGCTAACCTTTCATTGGAATCTCATTACAAAATTCTCCATTATGTGGCAAAAAAATGGAATCAAATGGATATACCATTCACAGAGCTCCAATGCAAGGGATATAGATTGTTATATTTTTGTTCATACAAGGGCTAAAGGTCTTGAAAAATATTTAGTGCTGATTCATATCTAGAACAGCAACGTTGAATTATTTCTAACACTTCTTATGCTGATACAGTTATTCTTGCCATCAACCCAGCAATCATGACAATATTACTGACAATCATTTTGCTTGAGAAAAGATTAAGTGGTAAGTTTTGCCTACATCTCCATCTCTGCAGCTTTTTTTATATGCAACGTTCACTAAGAAGTTGAAGTCAAACAAAATTGTGGTTGTGATCCACTGAGGTGGGGGGGGGGTGGTTTAAAAAGACCATTCACTGTGTCAGTACTCTGTCCAAATTTACATGTGTCCTCTGAGGACATGTCAGGGAGGTGGCTGTAAGGTTGCTAGCTGGTATCTGTCATATCTCTATGTGTTGTTTCACATCATTGGGAAAGCCACATCTCACAAGACAGTCACTTTTACCAATCTCAATGAAGTGGCAGATCACTGATGGATGAGCCAAAACTGATTCTCATGAAAAGAGCTTAGGGAAAGGTGGTACCCATGGGAACAGTGTATCTATCTGGATAAAAATACAGTGAAACCTAGACCAAGCGTGAAGTTGTTGATATCATTGCTAACTCCACAGGGCTAGTTCATCAATGTCAGCCCCTATGTGGAAAACTGTGAACTGATTTGAATCTTTGTTTACTTACCTAGTGTGTCAGAGAAGAATACAATGAACTATTGACAAGCCAATTACCATTCTCTAACATAGGTAGATGTAATGATAGGCTAGAGGTTTGTGTTTTTGCTCCCTTTAGGGATAAATTCTGTATTGGTGCACCTGCAGCTAATCCCAGGAGACTAAACAGTTTCCTTGATAAGGGTCCCCTCCTCTTGCTTTTGCTCCAGCCTGGTGAAGAACTGCCTAGCAAAAGGTTCACGTGTCATCATCTTCAGTTTCAGTGCCACATACTGCAATGACACCTTTATGGACTTTCATTCTTTCTTTTTTTTTTTACTTCATTGGGAAAACAAAAGTAGTTTTTAAAAGTCAGGGTTGGCCCTAGCAGGTAGCTCATTTGGTTAAAGCATTATCCTGATAGGTCAAGGTTGCAGGTTTAATCCCCGGTCAGGATACATACAAGAATCAAGCAATGAATGCACAAATAAGTGGAACAAAAAAATCGATGTTTCTCTCTCTTCCTTCCTCTCTCTAAAAGGAGGGGGGAAAAAGAGTCAGGATTGGCAAGCAAGAGGGCAAGTTTTTCTCCTCCACAAATCACTCTCCCAAAGTTCTGTAAAGTACTTTGGCTGTGATTGGTAAACTCGTGTATTCAATCTTAGACACTTGGACCTTTGATACTGTTCAGCAGTTGTCATTGGTGATTCTACCTCTCTAACTTACTTTCCATGCATTTCACTGCTTTCACTGCTTCAATCCGGGCTGCTGCTATGGCCCCCATTCCTAGCATCTTGTGTTTGTGTAAGTGCATGTATATGTGTTAACACAAAAGAGAAAAAGATATAGGAGGTCTTCCCTGCAGCCTCAGTCTCTGCTCTTCTTCCAACACCCCACCCCTCACTCTCACCAGCCTGCCAGCAGTGAATAAGTGAGAGTAAGAGTGAGCATGGATTTGGAATCAGAATAGCTCAAATAACAAGCAACTATTTTCAGAGTATGCATTTCTGTGTCTATTTCGTTTAGCCTCTCTCAGAGGTGTAGATTAAAGGCAGCACATGAAAGTACACATCAATGTTGAACTTTGTATACTGAGTCATTCCAAAGTAAATTAAGGTAATATAACACTGCCATTACACATTTTTTTCAATTTTAAACATATCATATTTTGCATTAATATTGCACCATAATTTCTTGAAAAATCTCAAATGGGCTTATGAATTAATTTTGACATTTTTAGAATGGACACTGATAGCTGTAAGTTCATACAACTTGCTCCTCTAGTTTTAAGATTGCCCATATATACAAGACAGCATGCCAATATGAAAATAACCAAATTGGATTCTACTTGGTTATTTACTTTTGTTTTATTATTTACATAGTTCTTATGAACTGCTAATACAGAAAGATAAATTGATCGATTTTTATTATGTACTTTCTGTGTAATCTAAAATATTCTCCAAATTCCCATACTTTAATTATTTTAAAATACTATAAAGTAAGTCTTATAGGTTTGAAATAAGCTTTTCAAAAAACAGCAAGCTGATGCTTATTCAAGTACTTTTCAGAAAAATTTTGCTATTTTAACAAGATTAAAAATAATGCAAAAATGAGACTGAGGAGCTTATATAAGCCAATTTATTAGCAATTGTGACTGAATCAAATTCTATTCTTGGCAACTTATTCCAGAGCCCACACACAGGATCCTTATTCTGTCATGTCCCTTCTAGTTTGCAAAATAAAGTGTAAGGATTAGAAAACTCATATGCCTAAGGATTAGAAAACTCATAGTGGTAGTGGCATGCAAAAACTTGTTTTTTTACTCCATATTTAGTGGTTTTCCACCTCTGTTTTAAAATACTTTCCAAAGCACTCTCAGTCAAACTAATGAAAACTTATATGCTCCTGTTTATAAATGTTTTATATGCTCCTGTTTATGAAAGTATATTAAATGTTTTTTTTATATAATTAACACAGCTCTTTTGTAAGGTACTACTTGCCATACACTGCAAGAATACCTTGTCTATTCTGCATATGACTTTAAGTGGTATTAATCAAAGGGGTTATTCAGTAAATAAAATAATTCCGTAAAACTTAACTTAATGTTCCAATGATCTCTTGTTTCTGTATATCCTTCCAGCAGAGGCTCTGATGGTCTTTGTTTGGGCTTTTCTTTTAGGGGTGTTTGTATTGTCCCACCCTGGAGCACATGGCAAGTTTGTTGACGGTCCAGTATACTAAAAATGATGTCTACCCTGGAGCAAAGAATGGCAGGTTTTCTTCAAGTTCATTGTAAAAGATTTTCTGCCTGAGCTGTTTTCCGCTGAGCTGGTTTGGCTCAGTGGATGGAGCATCGGCTTGAGGACTGAAGGGTCCCCCAGTTCGATTCCAGTCAGGGGCACATGCCCGGGTTGCAGGCTCTATCCCCAGTAGGGGGCGTGTGAGAGGCAGCCGATCAATGATTCTCTCTCATCATTGATGTTTCTATCTCTCTCTTCCTCTCCATTCCTCTCTGAAATCAATAAAAAACATATTTTAAAAAAATTGGGTTTCCTAAGTTCTGGCTTCCTCAGTGGTGAGGCAAACCTACTATATGCACAGATTCTCCTGGGTCTCTTCCTTTCACCCTGTGGGACTTAGAAGTCAAGGAGAACCAAGCCAAATTAAAGTTCAGGGTGCTCAATGTGCCATTAGTAATAAGTTCTTTTCATCTTTGACACAGGAGTCTTTAACCTATGCCAACATCCCTGAAACTGTAAAAAGACAATTTGTGAGCTTGCAAGTAGTGTACAATTACCCTTATCTTCACAATTATTAACACTGTCATGACTAAATTTCTATTCTTTCTTTTACTATAAAGCAGAGGTAATGTATGTGTACTGAAAAAAGGTATTAATCTCCCAAAGAGAAGAATTTACTGTAATGATAGACCCATTTGATGTACCCTTTCTAAAACATTTTTATTATTTTTATTGAGACTGCCTTAAATTGACAGCTCACAAGCAAAAAAATAATAATTTGACTTGTTTTTTGCATGTTTAAAATTTTGAAAGTGAAAAAAACAATAAATCATCCCATTAATATTGGGTATATCCAGGACTGAAATTCTGGGTCCTAGGACATCCATATGTTTAGCTATTGTAGATATTGCCAACCATTTTTGGGTGGTTTTATAAAATTACACTCCCAATAACAATGCATGAGAGTTTATTTATGGTATCTCAAAACTAAAAACAGCCCTCATCAGTTTGGCTCAGTGGACAGAGCGTAGACCTTTGGACTGAAAAGTCCTGGGTTTGATTCCAGTCAAGGGTACATGCCCAGGTTACAGGCTCGATCCCCAGTGTGGGGCGTGCAGGAGGCAACTGATGATTCTCATCACTGATGTTTCTATCTACCTCTTCCTCTCCCTTCCTCTCTGAAATCAATAAAAAAAAAAATACACAAAAAAACCCAACCAAATATCTTTTGAATTAGAATAAAGTAGAGGGAGGCCATAGCTCCATTTATATGATTCAATATCCCCAGAGTTTAAGAAACATTACAAATCTTAACTTGCAATCAGAACCATGTCACTATATGTAACTTCAAGCATTTACAGTGTCATGAAAGAGGCATAAATGCAAAGAAAGACACATTCAAGCAATATTATATGACTTTTGGGAAAGATGCATTTATATAAAAATAAAATGCTATAGAGTTGAATTTTTCAAGAATGCAACTACTCTCTAGTGCATGTGCATTTAAAATATGCGGTTGCAATCTCTGAAGATGGCCACAGAAATCCATCCTCTTTTAGAATCGGAATGGATTTACTTACTAGACTGCAGTAAAAGTGATGTTCTGAAACTCCCAAGCTTAGACCTTCAGATGACCGTCAGGTTTTACTTCCTGTTTCTTTCAATCTAGCTTCCATGCCCTAAGAAGCCCAAGTCAAATGAAGAGGCCAAATGGAGCATATTCAAGTACCATACTTAACTCCTGCAGGTGAGCTTCCAGCCAAGGGTCTTTGAGCCATCAGAGTGAGTCATTTTGGATAGCTGAGTCCAGCTGAGTTCCCAAATAAGTATAGCTTAAGTGACAACATTTATAACAATAGATCCAGTGGGACAATCCTAGTCATCCTACAAAATCAATGAGGAATAAGAAAGTGGTTCTTGTTTTAAGCTATTAGTTTTTCAGGTGATATACAGTAAGAGATAACCAAAATGATACATGTATTACTGTTTTTCAGAGTAGAGAAATCAAGGAGTTACTATCATATTATGTATATACACAAACACATACCAATTTTGGATTAACATTTTGCAGATGTGCATTTTGCGTGTCTTGCTGGCAACATAATTAAGGAACACTGACAAGTGTTCATGTAAAGTCAGTATGATTACTCTCAGCATGACAAAAAGTGATTTTCAAGTCAATAACTCCCTTTTCAACTGACATGTAATACCACATGATATGCATGTTCTGAAATTGATCTCTGTGCACTAAAATGTTTCTTAAGTTTTGAAAAAAAAAGTAGAACTGGAAATATATGTCAGACCTGCTGGTGATTAAGTTTAGAAGACAATAGTGGTATTGCATTTTGAAACATTAATGGATACTTTCTTCACTTATATTCTACGTTTCTTTAATTGTTTCCATCATTTGGGCAGTTTTAGCCACATTATTAATTTCCCCTGGAGAAACACAAGGGGATATATATATATATATATATATATATATATATATATATATATACACACACACACACACACACACACATACATATATATATATATATATATACATATATATATTAGCTGTACCCGGCCACGTGTTGCTGTGGCTCAGTCTGGTTAAATGGAAAAGAAAGAAAAGAGAAAGCACACGCTTCTAATATGTTTAATTTCACAATGCTTGTGGGTATACAATATTTTTTGTTGTTCCATTGTCTGTGCAGATATAGAGATTGTCTGGTTTGCCGACTCTAGAACAAGCAACATATAATTGTCCATGTGAGAAGCAATCCGTGTCTAGATCTAAACAGCACAATTCTAAAGATTGGCCCTGAGCTTTGTTGATGGTGATTGCAAATGCCAATCGAATGGGGAATTGCAATCTCTTAAATTGAAATGGCATATCAGTTGGAATAATAGGAATGCGAGGAATGAGGACATCTTCACCTTTGAAAGGTCCTGTCAAGATTGTTGCTTCTACGACATTGCTCATTAATTTTTTTACTGTAAGCTGTGTGCCATTGCAAAGCTTTGGCTGGTTGATATTTCGTAACATAATAATTGGCACGCCGATTTCCAATTGCAGTACGTGTGGTGGCATCCCTGGCAGATCGAGTGAATTCAAAAATTCTCTTGGATAATTAATCGCTTCATCTGCTTCCACAACAGTGTGGAGGGACTTGTATGTGACTGCTTCGCTTTGAATGTTAGACTGAAGAATATTGTTAAGTTCGTAGACGTCTTTGTTCTTGGCTGCAAGAATAGCTCGTTCACTCAGCCAATCGTGATACTGATAATTGGTTTGAACATTGGGAAATACTTTTTCAACCAATTCTTCTTTTGACATCACGAAATTGCAGAAGTTATGAGGCAATGAAATTCGTCCTGAGGTCAGATCAACTGGTACCTTTCCGTTCCCAATTTCCAGCAATTGATGTAAGAATATCTCAGCTGATCGATCGTTTTGCAGCTAGACACACATATTTGTAGTTAATTTTAACATCTTTACATGTCGCCACAAAGTAGAGCATTTCAGGCAAGCATTTATTTCGTCCGCTGGTGTCGATCGAAGAATTACAGGTAATGTTTGCCTGAAATCTCCTGCAAGCAATATTAATGCGTTTCCAAATGGTCTGATGTTTCCACGCAAATCTTGCAATGATCGATCAAGAGCCTCGAGCGATTTTTTGTGCACTATTGTGGATTCATCCCAAACAATAAGTTTGCATTTCTGCAATACTTTTGCCATGCCGGATGCTTTGGAAATGTTGTGTGTGGGAGTTTCAATGAATTGCATATTCAATGGCAATTTCAAAGCGGAATGAGCAGTTCTTCCACCTGGTAGCAATGTCGCAGCTATTCTGGACAACGCAAGAGCTAAGGCTATGCCATTTTGGGATCAAATTGCTGCCAGAATCAATCTAATTAGGAACTTTTTATCAGTTCCTCCTGGTGCATCTAAGAAGAAGATTTCTCCAACCCCGTTATTGACAGTTTGCATTATTTGATCGTAAATGCCTTTTTGCTCAAGCATTAGCCTAGGAATATTTGATTGCACATATGACAAAAGATCACCCGTGTTGTCATTTTGTTCACGACGCAATTCTACATCGAAGGAAGCAGCAGCAGATCGATTCAGTGATGGCATTCCCAACTGATTGAGAACTTTGTTCGCGATTTCTTCTAAGCACAAATCTTCAATCATTATCAACATTGAAATGGAATCATAAAATTGGAAATTTGGAAATCGTAAATGGATCGTAAATCGGAAACATTGAAATGGAATCATAAAATATTTAGTATAGCGTGTGTTGCTTTTACGTCCAACAGATGGCGCTGTTTTTCAAAAAAGCATGTTTTTACCTGTCACAGGTGTGACATCTACGTAATAGTAGGTATAAGGAATATAAAAACACGCGCGTATTCAAATGCAACGTTGTGTCAAAATTTCAAAGCAATCGGTGAAGAACTTATGGAGATTTAAGATTTTGAACAAACCAACATTTACATTTTTACACACACATATATATATATATATATATATATATATATATATATATATATATATATATACTTTTTATTAATTTTAGAGCAAAAAGGAGAGAAAGAGAAACATCAATGATGAGAGACAATCATTGATCGGCTACCTCCTACACACCCACTACTGGGAATGGAGCCCACAACCTGGGCATGTGCCCTGACAAGGAATCGAATTAAGACCTGGTTCATAGGTTGATGCTAAACCACTGAACCACACCTCCCAGCCAAGAGTCAAATTCTTAATTTTTTTATATTCAAATTCCAGGGTATACTCAAGGTATTCTCAGTTGAATTTTTTTTCTTTATTCAAAGAAAGAAAGCACTACATTGTACAAACATTCTCTCTCTCTCTCTCTCTCTCTCACTATTATAATAAAAAAGTAGATGAGCAAGAAAGAAGAAAAGGAAGAGAGAGAAGGTGAGGGAGAGAGAGAATGGAAGAAAGGGGAAAAGGAAGAGAGGATGATATTAGAAATGGCAGTATTCCTCCTCAGGAGTTCATATCAGGCTGAGATAATGGGTCATGATGCTCCTTCCCTCTGAGCCTGAACACAGCTGTGATTTATTTTCAAGTTGATACTCCAGAAAATCATTACTAATTTATTGAAAATGGCAACTGAGATAATATATATGTTCTATTCTTATTATATATGGATCAATTTTCTTTCCCCTTGAGAAATTATCAAAACTGATACATAACTGTAATTATTAGCACATCAGTTCATATTTTCTTCCTCACAGATTATCAATGTATATTCATTCTTTCATATATTCAAGATACACATGTCAAAATGCACTGTGTTTGTATGCTTGAGATACAAAGAAGAATCTGATTGTTCTGGTCATTGAGGAATTTAGAAATTAGTATAAAAAGAGGTGGGGAAAAGAGAAAGAAGAAATATAAAAGGTAGTTTACTACAGGAGGAAGAGGAAGAAGAAAAGATAAAGTTATGCTTGAGCTTAACTAGGCTTTGCAAGTTGAACTTTGCAGCCACAGCAGTACTCTGCTGTTCAGGAGCAGAGGCAAGGAGATAGGACAAAGGAGCAACTGAGTAAGTGAAAAATATTGCAATTTCAACAAAGTCAGGAGTTTTCTTACTGTTACTGCTTTTCACTGCTATTTCTCCAATACCTAAAATAGTGCCTAGCACATAGTAGGTGTTAAATAGTGTTTCCTGACTAGATTATATTTTCTCATATTCATCTCGTCTGAAGTATTTCCAAGGTTAAAGAGAGATAGAGATATATTCTTTGTTCATGTAGTTTCACACAATGAGTTCCATGTTATTTTATACATCGGGAAGTAGTTCAATAGGGTTGAATTTGAAGTCGTTAGTTATGCATAACTTTCATTATCATTTCCTAACACTGTCAAGTGGCTGGAGAAGGAATTTACTTTTCTCGAGGCCTGGCTCAGTTCTGTCCGTGTATTCTGCTGCCGGGTAGTCAAGCATATTTTTTAAAGCTATTTTATAGTGTTCTTCTGAATTGAGCAATACCCTAGGGAGCTGTCAAAGCATTGCCTGAGGTGATTTCATATGTTTGTGCTTATAATTGTGAAAATGTAACTGCAGTGGCACAGCATGAATTTGTACCGGGACAAGTCTGCATTGTTTTACATCTACTGTAACAGTACTCTGCCATCCAGGAGCAAGAGGATAGGGGGTGGGGGTGTGAATAATTGCAGCTGGGTGATTATTGCTGTGGGCAAAATGGAAACTAGCAAAGGAGCAGGAAGATGAAAAGTCTTAGGGAGTTCAGTGGATTGAGTAGTGCATTGTCCACCCACCCCATGTTGAGTGGCTAAGAGCCCTCCAATGAGTGTCTCTAGAGGAATAATTCTCAGGCCAAGAAACCAGATCATCCATGTAATTCATGCCTTCTCCTCCAGGGGAGTCAACATCCAAAGACTGGGACTAGGAAACCAGCATCGTTCTTAGAAGTGGAGATGGAGGTGGGAGGACGATGTCAATCTTGCCTCAAGGTAAGTCAATCTAAAGGGACCTCCAACTCCCCATAGGATTGGCTAAGTCCCTTGTGACCATATCACAGTTCAACTATTCCCTTTGCTCAGTCCTACCTCTTTATTCATCCACTAAGTGTTGAGGCTAAGGGTGTTTTCAAATACTCTTCCTCCTTGTGATAATCCTGCATGCATATCTCCATCTCAAAGTCTGTTTTCCAAGGAACCTGAGATAATATATTTGATGCCAAGAATTATCTAATGAGTTGGTCTAATGATAAGAACCTCATCATTCATAGTTTGTAAAGCCCTAATAACCCTTGGCATGCTGTAGCAGTACAACTGTTAAATAATTTATTGGTGGAAAATTGATACAGGGCACCAGCGGAATGTATTGTACTAGTGGTCTCAATATCTCAGGCCTTCAAGTGGTTTAAGATACTAATTATAAGGACAATGAAATTAGACAGCTATGTTGAGTGCCATCAATGCTTTGGAGGAGGAAAATGAAATGCTGAGGGTGATTAATTATCAATTATAGCTGCTTTAGCAATATTGGCTAAAAGTCAAAGTGACTCATTGGCAGCATATAAAGAGATACTTATCCCCTGAAAAGGAAGATTATAGGAGTAGCAGAGCTCCAGAGATTATTTCTCATCTAGTCAGTCTGTTCCACCACCATCAGGGCTCTGGTAGAGAAGTGGGACTGAGATGGATGTGGACTTGAATGGGAAACACTAAGCATGAACTTGGTGTTCTTGGAAGCCTTAAAATTCTGTATCTCCCTGAACCTACTAGCTATGTATAAGTAGCCCCCTCTTTTCTCCTAGTAGCTGGCATTTCTCGATTGAAAATGGCAAAGACATAAGGATCTAACCCCAACTCCTCTCCTAACCACTGAGTTGTTAACTATGGTCACTGTACAATGCAGTTCACTTAGTGAAGTACTGAGCCTGCTAAGGAAGAAAAGGGTCTATATTCCAATGGAGCTGCAAGAACTAGTTTACACATATTGGAAAAAGCTCTGAAAGGATATATATTACTAGATTCCAAAGGAGCTGTGGTAATACAGGTGGAAAATAAGAATGAAAAAGGGAAAGTTACTTGATTTAGGAGTATTTTCTCAGTATACAGCATTTAATACACTGGGAAATGATATCAAATAGCCAGGATTTAATACCTGGGGATGCTAACACTTTTAACATGCTTGTTGGAATCCTGGAAAATGCAATACACCACAGTAAGTAAAGCATATATGCCACTGACTGCCATAACAGTGGGAGAGGGGTCAAAAGGCTTTGAGGAATAAAAGTGATTGAGTAGCTATACTTAGTGAATTTAGAAAACCTACCAACTGCTTACATTCCACAGAGGAGCACAGAAGACATCCCATTTCATACAGTGATAAAGCATATGCTGGTGATAGTCACATTGTGGGTACCTTTGTGAATTTCAAGAATGATTGTACTCTTGTAGGTCAGGGTATGGTAGGGGACACTGTAATACAAATGAATTTGCTGACAGCAATGATGATGATAGAATCCTGACATCCCAGAAGCCAAATATCAGAGCCTAAGTGTCAGAAAAAAAGGTGGACATGCATATCATAATGGGCAGCAGTTGGCCTGACAGCTAAAAGAGTTTGATCTACAGATAGTTTTGAGAGTAATAAGGAGAATATGCAACTACAGTGACGAGAGAACTAGCCAGAAAATAAGGATATTAGTCAATCTATACAATCTACAAATATGGACTAGCTGATCAAAAATCTGACAAAACAATCCCCTTGAAAGTCACTCTCTTAAGCTCAATTTTTGGACTTGAGCCAGATTTTAGACCTAGAAACCCCTGCTGAAGAAAGAGGAGACGCGATCCTCAGAGGAAAGACCCAATTTTACAAGTGTACATTGTCTAACCTGTCACCAACATTATTGTATGATGCTATCACTGTAGATCAATAAGCCACATGATGGCAAGGAGATTATGTTGGACCTCTTCCAACATGTATAAAACATCAATTATTTGTAAGTAGACTTGACATATATTTTGGAAGTGGATGCATATTTATCTTTGTGCCTTAGCCAACACCACTATCTAAGTCAGAGTTTGGTGCACCAACATAGGATCTTGCATACCATCTTATTAACAAAGGAAACCACTTAAAAGACAAATAGATATGGCATAGGATCCAATTATTGTACTGTATAACTTACCACTCGGTAGCTGCAGGCCTTAAGGTGTGATTGCATGTGGGACGCCCTCATTAAGGTTCAACCAAGGCTCCAAGTTAGATGATACTCTGCAAAGATGAGAAACTATCTTATAAGGGGGGAACGGAGAAATATATATGTTTTATAAATATTGTATTTATAAATTATAATTGTACTTATAAATTATATATGTATTTGTAAATTGTATAATTATGATATGTATTATATTACTTACAAATACATATACAGATAAACCTCCTAAATTAATCAACATTAATTAGGTTGTATTCCCAGTGGATAGAATACATGGTCCAGGAATCAAGGAGTGGAAGCAGTGGCCATGAGGATGCTCAGCATCACTCCCAGAGATCCATTTATGGAGGGTTTCATCTTGTCTTCACAATTCTAGGCTATTCTGATTGAGATGTTTGTTGTAGGAGGGGAGATGCTTTCATAAGGAAACCAAGCAAGAGTCCTAATGCAGTAGAATTCAGTCACTTTGGATCCTTATACTGTGAGTCCTATCAATTAGAAGAAAAACAAAAAAATATACCTTCCAGGAATAATTTACCCTGATCATCCAGAGGAGAGAGATCTGTTGTTCCCTTATGGGTCCAGGAAAGAATGTTTGAGACTTCTGTGATTTATTGGTATGGTTCTTGGTCTACTCTTACCCAGTTTTGAATGATAAAGGGACAAGTATAGAATTCACAGTCTAGGAATATTATGTTGACCAGAAATTTAGAGCTCACAGAGATGAGGTTTGAATCAACCCTCAAGAGGAGGTACTAGACCAGCAGAGGTGCTATTTGGGTGTAGGGAGTAGCCATAAAGGATAACAGAGTGAGGTGGACATGAGAATCAGTGGTTACCTTAAAACAAACTGCAGCAGCAGCTTCCCCTAATGTATTTTCTATTTTTAGTTTCCACAAGAAAATGACCAGAAAATTTGAGCTTTTCCATGAAGCAACTGAATCTAAGTTGGGAAAGTTTTAATGGATGTAAAGTATGGCACCCAGGAGTTCCCTGTAGGACTGAGAAACTCCCAGCTGGTAGGATTGGGGATAATAAATGGATCTTAGGTGAGTCCTTCTCTGGGAATGTTCTTAGCCAAAAAAAAACAACACCTGGTCCAGCCATTTACCTGAGGGCAGCTTACATCTAATGACATCATCTATATATACAAAAACCTAAGCGACCTTTCTGACTGAATGACCTGAATGATTGAAAGGAGTGGTCGACCAGTCCCTATGACGTGCACTGACCACCAGGAGGCAGAAACTCAATGCGGGAGCTTCTCCCTGGTGGTCAGTGCACATATTCTGAAGTGCTGTCCAATCTTCTTGAAAGAACCCCCATTTGATTGGTTGATATTTTTGTTATACTCCACTTCAGTTTAACTTTCTTACACAATCCTACATTTTTCACTTTCCTATTTAATCCTGAGGTACTCTTTAAAAAACTTCCCACATACTCATCACCAGCTCAGATTCTTTTTTTGGGAGTTCAAACTAAGATAGGTAGCTGAAAAATAGGTTAATTCATTAGGTGTTACATATTTACCTTACTTCATTGACCCTAAATTCTATCAATATTAAAATGTACCATTATTTCACATAACATTTAAAGTGATTCCTATTAATCAATGACAAATACTCTTTAGTTATAATTTTTACTTGATTTTATGAACTATTTTAGATGTATGTAGACCTAGAATTTTGAAATTAAATATCATTAGTGAATATGCATAACAAGGAATATAAATGTATAATTGGCTAAGCTATAACTGATTAAGCTGTACCTAAAAATATTTTAATTCAGACTCCAACACTTCTGACTGAATGATTGACACAATCATCATTGTTCATGTTTTCTTCCAAACTATTAATATCCTAGCAATAACAGCGTTTCTCGAAGGAGTGTTTCATTACTCTCTCTGGGATTCCCTTATAAGCCATTGACAGTCATGATACAGATTTGATGCTTTTTCATTTACAACTCATTTATATCTTAGGAAAGAGATGTTAGTGAAGGTAGATGAAATATAAAATCCCCAAAACAAAAATGATGTAAGTAAAAATAATATAAAAGATGTATATTATAGGTCATTAAAATAAACATATTTATACCTATTTTATGTTATAAGTATTTACAGATAATCTCTTTGCTATTGAGTAGATAGCAGTAAAGGCAAGAGAAAATAAAAAAGAGGTTTGCACTTTCCTGATCCCAAACTGATTCTAGGATACTGGGTTATTATTTGATAACCACTTGTATTAATTATAGAGAACTCCTTAATTCTGAATTCTTGTGTCCTATTATTTCTTAGGAAATGTTCTGCTCCATGAAGGACACCTCGGTTCCTAAGTTAGAGGGGTTTTCGCCAATATTTTCCCCTCAGTCTTATCTTTCATTATGATTATAGGAAGTTTTAGCCCAGCTAAGGACTTTCTTGAGATATGTTTGGAATCCAAAGATATATATTGAGGAAGCTACCAGGCCAGAAAACAGTTTGTGTAAAGTAAATTAACAACACAGTCAACTGTTAAGATTAAGTAAACAAAAAAGAGAAATAATCAGAAATGGTTTAATGGCACCACGCAGGGGACAAGAGAAAGGATTTCAAAGGAAGGATTCCAAGACCTGAACAGGGTTCTAACAGCCAGAGTGAGCCCAGACACTGGTCCAGAAATGAAAACAATCAAGAGGCAGAGTAGATGGGGAGGTGTTTCAGGAAAGATAAGGCAGGGACACATTTCCTGCAGTACAAACAGAAGCATAATGTTGGGCGGAGCATCCCTGTGGGACTGGTTCTCTGGGAAGCCCTCACATTGCCCACTCTTCCATTGAGATGTTGGAGGCTTCTGACAGTGAGATTGATTATGACTGTAGAACAAACACTGTTACTACTAATGCTGAAAGTGTTAACAATATTACAGCTTAAGTAATAAGCAACCATGGCAACTAGAAAACTAGGACTCCAGATGCCTGCAGAAGTAGGAGTGAAATGATGGATAGGAGAATGCCTTCTCATTTGGGAGGGACTTTTACTCCCTTATTTTCTCATTGAATAAATATTGATTGCAAACCTATAATTTGCCTCATACTTTCTAGGTGCTGGCATTCAAATTTTTAAAAATTAAATAAAATGTAGACTCTTGTCTAGAGCCATACCTGTATATTTTTAACTATTCACAGAAAACAGCAGCTCTGTGCACACCCTTTATTAAATTTTGTGCATGAATAATCAGTTAACTCTGTAAATTATACAGGGCATTAATCAGTACCAAATTCCTGGAAGCAGTTTTGGAATTGTTTTGCAGTGTTCACCCATACTTCACAGGTGGCTATTTTCTTCTGCAGGAGGCTTACAAGCTATTTGAGAACAGGATCTCTAACTCATTATTTTCTTACTTTGTCTTTGTCTCACAGTGAGTAAAGAGTACAAATTAAGAATGTGCTTGATCATTAAAAAGTGCTTGATCATTAAAAAAAATCAAACAGTAATTCTGAAACAAGTTTATGTGTATTGTAGAATTGAGTAAAGCAGTAAATATATTGATTTTCTTGGGGGCCCGGCATCTCACAGCAAGAGAACTGAGCTACAAATATAAAATGGTGAAAGGTAAGAATGATATACAATGGCTATTTTCCCCAGTCTGTCCAATGAAAGGACATGAGCAACAACACCTCATTGGCAATGAACATCCTAGTTTTCAGATCTCAGGTTCTAATATCACTCCCCACTAAAAGGAATTAAGGGCCCTTATCAAAATGGATGTGTCCAGGGCTGGGGCTGGGAGAGTAAGCCTAGACTAGACCATCTTGTGCTGGAGGTAAAAATGTGCTCAAAGAATGACAGGCACAGAAACCAGCTTAACCCTACCAAACCTTAGGCCCTGAACCTAACTGTCCCCTATACCTGGGCTCCTGAGCATTAAAGATAAAAAACCAACATGATATAGAAAAATGTTTTACATGCAAACAAGTGGTTAGAATAAGATGGAACTTGGAGACATTGTAAAAAATAGGTCTACCTTTCATCTTAAAGGAGTTCCCATGGGCCAAATCTGGGATAATCTGAGCATCAAAATAAGTAACGATGGTAATGGATGACAAATCATTGAATAAAATCAGAATCCATGGACCCATATTGTCAGAAGAAAATAAATAAGGGAGAAGGAAACACATAAAAAATGCTAACTAATAAATGCAGAAGGAATGATAGAGTTGAAAAATCACTGCCTGGCAATTATTATAGCAATTTGATTCAGGCAAGAGCCATCAATGTGGTATAAAGAATAGGATATTCACATAACTTCAAATAATATCCCCATAGATTAGTTATTTATTATTACAAAGGGGAAAATAGTAACTTCACAGTAGAAAAACTTAAACAACATGCCCAGGACTTGGTGGTCAAAGTTAACATCACAAAAATGGGAATAAGTCACAATCCCTGCCACCTGGTAGGAGCAATGAGAACACAGCATCACTTCTGGGGTATTCCTGCCACCTACTCATAACCTGAATCTAATGACGTATCAGCCAAATGCAAGTAGAGGGACATTCTATAAAATAATCAACCCCATCTCTTCAAAATGTCAGTTGAGAGGACAAAGAATGACTAAGACCAATCCAGGTGAAGGAAGGCTAAGGAGTTATGCTAACTGAAATGCAACAGGTGATCTTCAATTGAATCCTAGACCTGAAAAATTCTTACTATAGAGGACAAGCAGAACTATGGGTGAAATCCGAATAACATTTGTGGGTTGGATAATAATAATAATAATAATAATAATAATAATAATAATAATAATAATAATAAAGAAGCAAACATATCTACAAATGTAAAAAGATGGAATATGCCTAATGGTAATTTGCATTGAAGAACCAAAGGAGTAGATATCTGATTAGATGTATATTTTCTAGTGATTCAGTACATAAAGATATTCTTTTAAATATATATACATTATACATTTATATGTAACAATTTTTGTATGACCCACAGCTGATTCATTCAGACTGATTACACTCTAATTTAATCAAGACTGGAAAACCAGATGGCTTGAAATTTACTTCATTAATAATCCATTTCAAACTGTTGACTCATATGTACATAATATTTCCCTATCTTGTGTTTATTCCAATTATTTTCATAATTAGACACTTGTGCTTATTCAATGAAGTCTGGGAGCACAGAGAAAAAAAAAAATCTATCACCAGTATTTTTAAACTGAGTTTCACTAACTGCGTTCTTGATGTCCTTTGATGCTTTGTTGCCAACAAGGAAAATACATGAGATCAAACAGTTTCTTTAAGCTCATAGGTTTCTTTTCTCGCCAGGATTTTTCCTAGTGACTTATTTTCAAGGCTCCAGGTTGAAGCCAGATACCTAGAGGAACAAAATCATACCAGTATATATTCCCTTTTTATTTTCTTAGTATTCTAGGTCAACATTCCACTCTGAAGAGAAGCTTAGGAAATACTATGTTTGTTCACAATTTAATCCAATTTATTTATAGCAATCTAGAGATGGTGGTATTTAAGGGAGCCACATGAATGTCTCCACTCATTATTATCACAAGTTTCCTAAGGTAGACAGAACAAATTTAGGAAATCAAGAAGATACACAGACTGCATATATGTACACATTATGGGAAGATCGTTGTGTAAAAGGGATATTGTTTCATTTATATTTCAAAATGCATAGCTTCTACAAATGCTCCCTCAAGAGAGTTTTCTTGGTTAGGAGAAAAAAAATAGGAAAACTACCAGTAGGTATCAAAAAATTCATGATGTACTTAGCTATTTCATTTTTAAGACATTTTTTTCAATGCTTTCCTGCTGTGTGATTTTGTATTCATCTGTGTGAGTCTACAAAGTTTAAAAACAGCAATAGGCTGTGAGTACCACAGGTTAGAAATGCAACTTGATTTTATTTTTCATGAGTGCAATGTCACTGCCATATACCAGTTGACTAATTCAGAATCTTATTTTTTAACCTGAACTTCAAATTGTTATTTTGTAAATGATTTTTTTTTAATTAAAATGGCACCAGAGCTCTGGAATAAATTCTAGTATTGTATAATCTGGAAGATCATCACTTTAAGTATCTGGCATTCTTAAGTAGAAATATATTGATCAGACAACATCCCGTACATAATCATAATGCTCTCAAGAAAAAAGGCCTTTCCTTGGCAGGTATGGAGATGGATGTGAAAACATCCCCTCTTGGAGTTCTTTAAATGCTTGTCCATGAGGGGAGCTTCAATAACAAAGGTTCTAAAACAGTTGCATGAACATGGTAAAAGATACCTTTATTTAAAAAGCAATTGATCTAAATAAAATAGCTGAGGATTTTTCCCTACTAACCTGCCACTAAATCTGTTGCATTTGCTAAAACCAGAAAACACTATGGCTTTGGTAGACATTAAGTAGTTACATGCTTTTAGATAGACCTTCCCACTGTAGGTTGTATATATCTTGGAGTGTAGATAAAACACATGATACATTAAAATTTGGATAGTCCTAGGAGCTATTTAGAAAGGTGTGGTTGGGTGTAAGGGAACCACAAAAAATAGTAGCGTAATCTGGGGTGGGGAACACACGTGGTGGCTCCTAGAAACGGAAAGGAGAGCGTCCTATACAGAAGAGAATCTTGAAGAGGAGTGACCTTCAGGAGAGACACAGCAGGCATCCTCTCAGTGCTGAAGGTGGGACAATTAAACACCCTAGTCTCCCTGCTCTCCATCTCCCTGGGCTCACCACTGGCCCACCCTCATCTGAAGCCAGAGGCAGGAGACTTGCTCACGTAATCTATGCAGGTCATTGTCCCAGGGCAGAGAACAGAGTGAAGAAAAGAGAAGAGTAGATCTGGAAACACATGGGGAGGACAGAGTAGGGCAAAGGAGGGCAAAGTGGAACACTTTAACAGCCTTAAATTTAATCCCTACCAAATTAGTCCTTGGCTTCTTTTTGTGGTGTCAGACACCACAGTGGGTTATTCTGGTAAGCTTAAAGGCTCCTCTTTATTCAGTAGATTGTAGTCTTGGGAAATTATGGAGGTGGGAGACGAAAACTCCTAAGTACCTAGGACAGTGGTCGGCAAATTCATTAGTCAACAGAGCCAAATATCAAGAGTACAACGATTGAAATTTCTTTTGAGAGCCAAATTTTTTAAACTTAAACTTCTTCTAACGCCACTTCTTCAAAATAGACTCACCCAGTCCGTGGTATTTTGTGGAAGAGCCACACTCAAGGGGCCGAAGAGCCGCATGTGGCTCGCTAGCCGGAGTTTGCCGACCACAGACCTAGGAAAACACATTTCTATTTCTAATTGAGAAATCAGGAATATGAGAACATAACTGTGTAAAATGTGCCACAGTGGGAATTTCACTGTATTTGAAGACTTCACTGTTCAAAATTAAATGGAATATCAGGAAAACTCTCTATTTATAATCTATAATATAAATTAAATTATAGTAGCAAATTAAAAGTACAGTAATCATATTTTAAAATTGTAAAAATAAAAATAATATTAAGTTGAATCTGAAATACTAAAGTTTAGCCTTAAATTTCTGTTATTTCACAAATAGAATAACTAGTTTAATTTTATTCTCAAATTTCTGTGTACATATTAAAACATTTAAACTTTATTCCAAAAATTTGTGTTTCTTAATTATCCTTTGGATAAATTTTTGTAGAGAAGGGTCTTTGGTTTTCTTCAAAAACATTCAACCTTTAAGTACTTCTCTTAGATAGACTAAAGGTATGTATAATGAGGTATATTACCTTGTCCTAATCCCTTGTCTTTACCCCTTCCCTGTAGTGTAAACACCCCTTCCTTCAGTCATCTGTGTGAGTAGCGTTTATGATTTATAGACATGTCTCTTCATTCACTTCTTCCTCAATGGAGAAGGATTAAATAATTTGATAACATTTGGGAGAAGTAATGGGGCATGCATGGCTCTGCTTTTATGTTTTTTTCTGTTCTTGGCTATAAGGACAGCTGCTGGCATTCATTCCTAAATTCTTTTAGTCAAATATTAGGCTTAGTGGGGCAAGATCTGTAGTGGTAGCTTGGAAAGACAATTTCAGCTATAGGAATGCTAACAAAATTGGCCAAGCTTTCCCATTTCACTTTGTCAGTAAATGAGGTTGATATTTTGATCTCTAAAAAATTGATTCTTGTCTATATTTCTATTAGTTTTGAACTTAGATAGAATAAAAGGGTCCTATTTATTGCGTTCTTCTAATCTACAAAACATCTAGTACATTTGGGCTTGGAAGATGGAGAATAGGCACAGGGTAAAATTCAATGAGGCAATACACAAGGACTGACAGACACACCTTGAGCAGCTGGAAGTGGTGGCTATAAGATTTAGGGATGCTATAGTAAACATGAGCATTGGAATTTCTCAGTCATGTCACATTATCAGATTATAATATATTCTCTTTTGCTGTTTCTTTGTTTTTATATTTATGCACTGGCTTTTAACTGATGTAACCTGGGTGACCAATTTTAAAACTCAGTTACACGGAATTGTGACCATGGCACTTAATTATGGTGAAAGGCAGCTATGACTGTCCAGACCAGATACATCATTTGTAGTGCCCAGTACAAAATGAAAATGTGACCTCTTTGTTAAGAATTATTATGAATGTCAAGATAGTGAAAGCAGAAAAATATATTAAGCACAGAAACCTCCTGAGCATAGAGCCTACTGCAAATAGATGCAGAACTACAGAAAGGGATCTTAGCAGACAAAAGGCAGGCCACACTGTACAAATGATGGGTGGCCACGGTAGGCCTTAACAAAGATAGGCAGGTTGCTTTGGTAGATAGGCTGTTAAGCCGACTGAAGGAAACTTTTTTTAAAAAAATTATCTTTATTGTTGAAAGTATTACTGATGTCCCCTTTGTTTGCTTGTGTTTTATTTTTCTTCCCCATTGTCCCTCTCATGCCACACCCAACCCTCCCAGGCCTTCACCACTCTATTCTCTGTGTCCATGGGTTATGCATATATGCATAAAAGTTCCCTGGTTAATCACTCTCCCCGCTCCACCTTCCCTCTGAAATTCGTCAGTATGTTCCATGCTTCTATGTCTCTGTTGCTTGAGGCTTTTAGATGACATCATAGATCAAACAGAGCATGCTGAACAGACTATAATGCAACTCCACACAAGCCCAGGATGGTCACCCAGGACAGAGCCTTCTTCAGCCCCATCACAAGGCAAATAGCAAGAATTAGTTTAGAGAGTTCCTCACCAGGAAGGGAAGAAAGCACTGTGGGCTGTAACTGTAGGCTGAACCTTGAAACTTCTTCCTGGGGAGCAGGGCGCCAAGACAAGAGACTGAGGAGTCATCCTGGGGTTCAGTCCTAATAAGAACAAACGGATGAGATGAGATATTGTACGCATTCTACTGATCACAAAACAAAACAGGTCAAGAGGCTGGAAGGCAAATTGTTTCTAGTGGTCTGATCATGAAAAATGGTGGGAGCTGGGTTTTAATTACTCAGGCAAAGTTTTCCTGGCTTCACCCCATCTGGTCTTTCAAGGAGCTAAAGTGGGTGTTTGTTAATGTGGATAGGGGCAGATCTTCACACTGAAAATTTATTAAAATTGGCCCATTGTCTCAGACTGAGAAGATTTGGGGCCTGAAATCTATTATCTATCCCTTCTAGTTTCCTGTCATCCACTGATTTAATAAACATGCCATCACTGTCCTCATCTAAGTCATGAACATTTTTAGCAGAGCAGGCCAAGGACAAATCATTCCATGGCACAATATAAAAACCTCCCTTCAGCTTGATAGTCATCTATTAATCATGGCACTTTGAGGAAAGCCATCGAGTGCTTACTAATGGTACCAGCATTCGACTCAAATTTCTAAATCTTGTCCACAAAGATGGTCTATAATGAGAGACCCAGTTAAATACCATGCTGTGGTGTAATTTAGTATATAGGTTGCCATCCTCTGTGGCAAAGCAGGATGGAGGGTAGACTGGCATGATTTTTTTTTTATTTTCTTTATTGATTAAGGTATTACAAATGTGTCCTTATCCCCCTATTTCCCCCAACCCCCACTCATGCCCTCAACCCCCTGCTGTCTGTGTCCATTGGTTAGGCTTATATGAATGCATACAAGTCCTTTGGTTGATCTCTCCCTCTTACCCCCACCCTCTCCTACCTTCCCTCTGAGGTTTGATGGTCTGATCAATGATTCTCTGTCTCTGGATCTATTTTTGTTCATCAGTTTATGTTGTTCATTATATTCCACCAATGAGTGAGATAATGTGATATTTATCTTTCTCTGACTGGCTTATTTCACTTAGCATAATGCTCTCCAGGTCCATCCATGCTGTTGCAAATGGTAAGAATTTCTTGTATTCCATTGTGTAGATGTACCAAAGTAAACATCTATAACAATAATAGAATCTCTCCTTCTCTAATAATTTAAGGTCAGAAACAGAGACTTTACTGATTTATTTCATTTTAATATCGTCTTATCTTAAAAATATTACCCTCTCCCTCTTGTTTTATCACCTTACACCTCTTCATACAAGAAATTCTTACCATGCTGTTGCAAATGGTAAGAATTTCTTGTATTTCATTGTGTAGATGTACCAAAGTAAACAATTTAATGGAGGAAAATCATTGTATGCACTAGGCAGAAAGGAACATCTCACCCCCCCCCCCTTCGGTCACCTTTACTATTTTTGTTTACTTAGGTTATAGATTAGGATTTGAAACTGAAGAGATGGCTGTGTTCTAGTGGTATAGATAGGCACACCATATTCAATTTCTGTCTCTTATCCCTTGCACTGAGCAATGTCAGGAGTTAGCTTCATTAATCACATGAGTTCTGTTATTACTTTAGATTTCAGAGACACAAAATGTGGCTTTACTCAAAGAGGTATAATATATTTTATTTAAAAAACAGATAAAAAAATAGGGTTCATATTTTTAAAGAGACTAGGTCATAATCTGGGATGGATTTAGAGAAATAAGCAATTAAAATGAGCATGCCTAAAATTAAAAAATATGATTATCAGGACTTTCAACAGAACATTTGGGCTATATGCTTTATTTTAGGAAATACTTTAGAAACCTTTAAGTTTCAAAATTATTACAAGCAAAGGAGTACTAGAAGAATAAAAATAATATGAAGAGGTGTAAGGTGATAAAACAAGAGGGAGAGGGTAATATTTTTAAGATAAGACGATATTAAAATGAAATAAATCAGTAAAGTCTCTGTTTCTGACCTTAAATTATTAGAGAAGGAGAGATTCTATTATTGTTACTAGAACAGAAAGGGAAATTGGACCCTGAAGTAACCTAATAAAAATATGAATAAAATGTCAGGGAGCTGATTTAAAAACTCTCACCAAAGAGAACCAGTGTCTTGAGGGGAAAAAGAAATGTTCTCTTAAAATTGAAGATAGGGTGTTTATGGTTATATCAGCTGGGAATCAATCCTTAAGAATCAAGACTGATAGAACAAATAGTTGGACATATTTGGAAGGAACACTTCAGAAAGATTGATATAAAATAATCAGAATGAGTTTCAAGGAGAAATAGTAATCAAAGGATAGTATGCAAGGACTTCTTTTGTCCTGAGGAAATTGCACATAAAATCTGTGGAATTAAGACCAAGGGAAGGTGCAGAAATAAAGAACCATATCAGCAGGAAGCTAAGAAGCACTTTTCTGAAAATTGATAACTTTCTATGCTTATAGTCTTAAGGCTGACTTGAAATCCTTAATGAAAAAAAAAAGTTATAAAATACAGGTATTAACATTTTACCCCCTACCAAAGAAATCTGACAGATTTTACTGAGTTTCCTATTTTTATTTATATTATGTTTTTGTCTACCAAGCTATTTTGATTAAACAAATAGATTAAATACATGATTGATGTATGTCAGTGGCTTATTTAATAGAATGTTAGAATATGTATTAATTAGGTAGAGGGATAGAAAAAATTGGTAATTTCATGTAAGGACATAGATAAAATTCAACTCTTCATCAAAGTTCAGACAAAATCATAAATAAAGAGACTTAGGAAAATAAAATTCAAACTCCATTTCATAAATTTCATATTAGTAAAGCACTCACTGTGGCAATGATGAGTATAATACACTCATTGGTTATTCATTGCACTTCTTAAATGTTCCAAAACAATTTGTAATAGTTAATGGGTATTCACAATAACATGACTCCTCTATTTGTTTTCCAATTATATAAAAGTGATGACTGCCTAGCCTGTATCTTGCCCTTTATTTTACTACTGGGGATGGATGCTTCTAAGCTGCTCTCAGATAATTTATTCTGCCCCTTGTTTCTGTTGTAATTGGTCTTCTAAATACTTGCTGTTTCTATGACCATGATTCTTTTCATGTAAAGACGTTAAATATTGTTTGGGATATTCTTTTTTGTCATCCTATACTTCTAATTTTATTTAATGACCCTAATAGCTGTTAGTACTATGGTAAGTTTTTTTTAATGAAAAAAATAAATTCTTGCCCATTTACTATTGTATTTCTAATCCATTCAAAAAAAGGCAAATACCATATGATTTCACTTATATGTGGAACCTAATGAATAAAATAAACTAACAAAGTGGAGATAGACTAATGGATACAGAAAACAGACTGACAGCTGTTGGGGTGAGGGACTGGGTGAGAAGAGTGAAGGATTAAGCAAATTAAAAATAGAAATACTCATGGACATGGACAACAGTATAGTGATTGCCAGAGGAATGAGGAGAAGTAGAAGAATGTAAAGGGGTGATAAATGATGATGAAAGGAGACTTGACTTGGGGTAGCAAACACAGGATATAACATACAGACAATGTACTGCAGGATTATAGACCTGAAAAGTGTATACTTTTATTAGTCAATGTTACCCCAATAAATTCAATATAAAAATAAACAAAAAAGAACACATTGCAATAAAGCTTCTTTTGTTTTGTTAACATAAAATCATTCAAATCTGTAAAGGATTTTTGTGAGTTTATTTGAGCCAAACTGTCGACAAATGCTGGGAAGCAGAACCTCAATGAATTAAGATAATGCTCTGGAGAATGGCAGGTTACATCTATATTTATACACTAGAGGCCAGGTGCACAAATTCGTGCATGGATGGGGTCCAGCCAGCCCACCCTGATCGGGGCTGATTTGGGGCCAGGCCAGCTGAGGGGAGGGGCCATGGGAGGTTGGCCGGCTGGCCCAACCCCTGATCGGGTCAGTTGGCCCGCCACAGTGCATGTCATAGCAACCGGTTGTTCTGGTCATTCCAGTTGCTTGGCTTTTATATATATAGATTGCAATCAAAGGACGGACGTAGGTGGGTTACATGACATCCATTGGTGACATACTAGAGAGGCAGGAGAAAGCAAAGTGGGAAAACCCCTGGGATTGGATAACAAATAAAATGATAGACACATACTTAGGTGGGTGCAGGAACAATTAACATGATAACAATGAAAGAATGTGTGGTATCTGTCCTGGCACCCAGGCACATTAGGTTATGCCCCAAGAGGTCAAGACAAAGGGAAGTTACAAGTTACCCAGACATTTCAAGGGTATGTTATCATAGATGCAAAAAGACAGATAGGCTCTGTTAAGGAAAAGGCTGACCTTGTCAGTGAAGATACCAGTCTAGGATATAACTACCCACCATAACTGCTTTAGTTAAAGTTTAATTTCAGACCATCCTTTGTGGTTACTTTAGGTCTCTGAGTTTGTAAGACCGCCGTGCAGGCCTCCCCTGAGCTTATCAGGTTAGCATGTGGCCCCTTTCATCCACAGTTTCTTCCATTCTTCCCTTAGAAAAGTTTATGAATTTCCTAGGTATTATTGCAGAGCCAAATAATGCTTATTGAAGAATACATCCTTGTATACTTACTCCTGCTAGATCTTCCTCTGCAATTGTGTCTTGAAAAAGGACTTGTACTAGTATGCATGCATATAAGTATAACACATAGACACAGACAGTAGGGGGCTGAGGGCATATGCTGGGGGGTGGGAACATCCTGGGAAAGGTCAATGGGGGAAAAAGGAGACATATGTAATACTTTAAACAATAAACTACTTAAATTAATGAAAAGAAAAAGAATATCTTTTTATGTTGTATACACCACTTTTCACCTCTGCCTTACAAACCAAATCAACTTGGAAAATATTCCTAGCATTAGAAGCTAAACTTCCATTGGTTATACTGTAAATCTCTTTTATTTTTCAATGCATTACCATAATCCTCTTTCTTACACAGTCTGTCTTTGGAATAGCATTTTTTAAATTATAGGATATACCTTAAATCAATTGTAGCTGTGAACTACTATGCTTGAGATTTGCCTGTGCAGGCCACACTTAAAATGTTTCTACTAATTAATTTTTGCAAATGTCAGGAGAGAAAACAAATTTAGCAGCTTGAAACAGCATATGTATTATCTCACAGTTACCATGGACCAAGAGTCAACGCACAGCTTAGGTGTGCCTTATGCTCAGAATCTGACATGGATGCAACCAAGGTATCAGCCTGTCCTGTGCGCTCAGTGGAGGCTCAGAGTTCTCATCGCAGCTCACATCTTGTAAGCAGAATTTATTTTTGTAGCTGAATAACTACTGACAGCTTGTTCCTTCAAGGCAGTAGGATAGCTAGCTTCTCTGCTGCTTTTAAGTTTTTATAAAGGGCTCAGCAGATTAGATCAGACCCACTCAGAATCAGCTTCCTTTGACTGAATTAAAGTAGCTGACTAGCTTTAATTTTACAAAATTCCTTTATATGTGTCATATAATGTAACATATCATGGAAGTGATGTCTATCATATTCACAGTTCACTTCCACATTCGAGAGGAGGGGATAATATACTAGTACATTATGCACACCAGAGGGTGAGAACTTGGGGCTCATCTTAGAATTCTGTCTACCACATGTATCTGTGCTGTAAGTGGCCAAAGTGGCTGCAATAACTGATTCTTAGAGTTGAAATAGGAATACATACATATGTATGCAGTAGGTTGTGCACCCGCCATTTTGGGAAAAAAGACAAACATATATTTCTGTTAGGCATATGGGAGCCCTAAAACACTGAATTTTTGCTTACTATATCTACTGCAAAGATATTTTTATTCTAAACTGGGGAGGGTAAATTATATAAGCATCTGGATTCCTTTTTACCACCCTAGGCAGTTACAAAAAAAAACCACAGATGTTCCCTTAAATTAACTCCTTGTTAATCTAATCAAGTCCTCGCACTTGTATTTTAAAGACTTCTATGTTTTAATAAAGGAAAATACTATGGTTGAGTTCTAAATTATGCTAAGCAATTTAAATATTTCTTTTTAATTTTTTTCTTTAATAGGTTGTAGAGGATATATTAAGATAAAAAGTTAATAGTAATAAAAATAATTTTGAAGACAGAGTCAATGAAAGAAATACTCAGAAATTTCATCCTGTAATTATTTAACACCTGTTATGTTAATGGAGTATCTCTTTTTATTCATATCTTTTTTTAAGAAACAGTATTTTACTTTGTTTAATTTTCATAGAATAAATTAGAAATTAATTTTTGAGGCAGAAAAATTAAATTGACCAATATTCTGTATTTTTTAATTTTCTTACAAAATAAATTAGAATGATGTTTTCAAGGTTTTTTCTGGTTCAGGCAAGGTTATTTGTCCACCATAAGTATGTTTCTGAATTCAAAATAGATATTTCTTGATAATTATAATTTTTAGAATCAGCAAGAGTTCAAGTAGTGCCAGAAAATACCTGGTTATTTTTTATTAAGGATAAACCAGACAAAATGATCATTGTGAATTGTAAAAATCAAAGTGATGCTTAAATATATATATTATACCTTAACCAAATGATCTAATAGTTCCTCTCATTGTAGTACATAGAAATGTCATTAACTTTTACATATTTAACTTATGAAATGCATTAATTTGTGAAATCATATAATTTCTTTTATTTTGTTTTTTGGCAGATTCCTTAAAATTTTCTACATATAAGGTTATGGCCTGTAAATAGTTTAACTTCTTTTTGAATTTAGAGGCCCAGTGCATGATTGAATCATGCACATGTAGGGTCCCCTACACGCTTTCGCTCGCGGGGCAGTTGGGTGCCTGTCCGCTGGTACACCAGGCCTTTCAGAAGCCTCTGCACCGCTGGAGGCTTCTGAAAGGCCTGGTGCCTGAGCGGACAGGCACCCAGTTCCCCCACTTTTGATGGTCCATGGTGGGACGTGAGCTCACTGCCCCAGAGGCCCCTTCTGTGCCGCAGCACAGCCATCGCAGACGCTGAGCTCTAGCTGCCGCTGGCAACTTGAGCTCAGCATCCCGCCAGCCCAATCAGCCACCCCGGCCATCCCGAGTCCCGCCCCCCCGCACCTCCTGGCCAATCGCGGGCATAGCGAAGGTACGGTCAATTTGCATATTTGTCTATTATTAGGTAGGATTATTAGGTAGGCTTTCTTGTCTAAGTGCCCTGGCTAATATTTCTTTCTTTTTTGCCATCACCTAACAAATCTTAATTATTTCTTATGTGTTGAAAACTGAGATAGTTTCTAAGCATATGAAAAATAAATAATTTTGGTTACCTTTATGATTTGCTGGGGAGTGAGCGTAGACTAGTAGACTAGTGTGAAAGTGAGAAACTTGGGAATGACAGTCTTAGGAAGATCCCAATTCCTCTGCGGGTTTTTAACCTCCAGGAACCCAATAATGTTCTCATGGTGAAGATCCAGTAGGATAGATTCCTTGCCCAGGCTCCTGGTTAGGGGGAGAGAAAAGTAATCAGATAATTCTCCATAACAAAGTCCTACTCTCCAGGGGAAAATAGTGTACCAGAGCTTTTTCCCATCTGAACAAAACATCTATGTTTCCTATTGATAAGGGTAACTAGGTAGCTTAATTAGGAAGGTTTGAGAATACAGAGGGTCCATGGGAGAGAAATGCGCAGATGGAGATTTGAAGACACCAAAATGTGTGAGGGCTACTTTGATCTAACTTATGGTCACTTTAATTGCTCAGGTCAGAAATATCCCTGTCTGTCCTTGGTTTATGGCTGTTTTATTGCCCAAGCCAGAAATGTTTCCATCTGCCTGGACACTTCCCTCTCTGTGGCATTTCTCTATTCTCTGTACAAATAAGATAAGCATTGAGAGTACTATATAATGTTACTGAATCAAGGGACTTACCCTATCATCATATTCACAGGTTTCATCTATAATCAAGGAAAACAAATTATACAATAAGTATGTACTAGGGAACAGAAATACTATAGACTTTCTAAGAATTCTGTCTATCACAGATGTTTGAATAACAACCACAAAAAAAATAGATAAACAAAACGTATTCTATATGGCCCCCAGGTCTCTACACATACTGTATCTACTCCATTGGTTTTTAATACTAAATACCACATTATTCTAGTAGTTTTCTGTCCTCAGAAGATGAGAAGATCAGAAATATCAAATTCACAAAAAGGAGAAATAGAATATGAAAATCTTATGAGATAATGAAGAATGAAATAAAATAATTTTCAGGAATCCCAAAAGCTAGCTACTCTGGGCATTTAGTAATGGGCAAACAGCCTTTATCTAGTTTTCATCTCCTTTAGAAATTAAATCGGCTCACTATGGCAGATTGAAATTGATATTAAGCAGGGTATTAGAAATGGGGTTCAAGATGTGGTGTGATAGGTTATGTGATTATGGGACTTGCTTGAGATATGCATGACTATTAGTTATTATATGTGTTTAATTGTGGTAACTGGAAATTGGTAAAAAAAAGAAATTTATAAAATAAAGGCTAAATTCTTTCCATTAGAACCTCCCAAAATGTAACCACCTTGGAAAAGTCTTCCATATTCAAGCACATTAATGCATACAAATCTACCAAATGCTCTTTATTAATATTCCAGGTTCAACATATGTTTATTACACTCTTGTTATATGCTAGCAAATGAAATATCAACTTGCATACAAGAACACTATGAGGTAGGGTTTTGTATTTGTATTTTAGACATGAGCTTACTGAATTTCAAGAAACTTACTTCACTCATTTAAGCCTACAAAGTTAGTCACATGGGGAACCCTGCTTCCAATGAGAGCCTTGTCCTCCTTAAAGCACAACCACCTTTCCTACCAGGGCATGATATTGTATAAATTAAAAGTCAACTCAGAAAAGCATCATGGGAATTTTCTACTAGTTAATGATTTTAACTAAGTATGAAGCTAACACACTGTTCTTTTGAATGCCTTGACTAAGTGTTTCTAGCTTTCTTATAAAAGTGTGTTCATTTTTAGGGTGGCACTATCTAGTTTTCATCTCCTTTAAAAATATTTGCTCTTTGAGAGGTTATTTTTGTTTTCTTTCTTTTTTTAATACCTCAATTTCCAAATTTATTCAATAAGAGTAGATGACAATATATTTAGGGTGACAAAAGTGTAAAATATTGATGGCTTACATAAAATAAACTAATTCCAAATGTATATATATACAGTAGTCTTACATATTAAGATTCTTTAAATATATAACATTTATTTATTTATTTTATTTTATTTTATTTTTTTAAATATATTTTATTGATTTTTTACAGAGAGGAAGAGAGAGGGATAGAGAGTTAGAAACATCGATGAGAGAGAAACATCGATCAGCTGCCTCTTGCACACCCACTACTGGGGATGTGCCCGCAACCAAGGTACATGCCCTTGACCGGAATCGAACCTGGGACCCTTGAGCACACAGGCCAACACTCTATCCACTGAGCCAAACCGGTTTCGGCTATCTAACATTTAATAAGGTCGGATCATGAGAGAATTTATTTAATAAAGGATATGTTTGGAAGATAGAAAAGGATTCAAAATTTACATGTAACATATTTGTTTTATCATCCTACATAATAAAAAGGTAATATGTAAATTACCATCACTCCGCTACGCCCACGATTGGGCCAGCAGGAGGCTCAGGGGGTGGGACTCGGGGTGGCCGGGGTAGTGATTGGGCTGGCAGGACACTGAGCTCGTGTCGCCAGCGGAGGCGCGAGCTCAGCATCTGCACCATGGCTGTGCTGTAGCACAGAAGGGGCCTCTGGGGCAGCGAGCCGGGCGTTTGGAGGCCCCGGCTGATGAGGTGGCATGGGCGGGTGGCGCGGCTCCCGGGGGAGGAGTCTGGCGGCAGTTGGGCCGCAGGAGCGCGCGGCGTTGTCCGCCGAGTTGTCCGCGGGTTTCCACGCAGCCCGGGCTGGCCGAGGAAGGGCTCATGAGGGAGCCGGAAGGCAGAGGAGGCGGCGACGGCCCCAGCCTTCCTGGGTGGGAGGTGAAGGCAAGACCCCGGCCTGGGCTCCAGCCACCGGAGGACCACACCCCCGCCCCACCTCGCCCTAGGGGCCCAGGGACTTCGGAGCTGCCAGCCACACTGGGTCCCGACCAGAGGACAGACAGCCTACACATGCACAATTTAATCATGCACTGGGCCTCTAGTAATGAAATAATGAACCTGTGCACTTAACCAGGCATAATGAAAATGCACGATTGGTTGAAAGACAACACACTGTTGTGTTTTTGCTTTAATGTGCCTTGGGAGGAAAGACTGGACCAGTGGCCGGCAAACCGCGGCTCGCGAGCCACATGCGGCTCTTTGGCCCCTTGAGTGTGGCTCTTCCACAAAATACCATGTGCGGGCACGCATGTACAGTGCGATTGAAACTTCGTGGCCCATGCACAGAAGTCAGTTTTCGGCCTGGGTGAGTCTATTTTGAAGAAGTGGCGTTAGAACACTCAAGGAGCCAAAGAGCCACATGTGGCTTGTGAGCTGCTGTTTGCCGACCACTGGACTGGACCATTTTGTTTCCCTCATGAGTACTTAAGGTTTCTCAGTTGGAAGCCTAGGTCCAACTGCAACAGTAGCAACATCATTGTGAGGTCACATTGATAACATTTTTATTGTTTCAGTTTCCTTATCTGTAAAC
This sequence comes from Ia io, assembly GCA_025583905.1. Taxonomy (NCBI): domain Eukaryota; kingdom Metazoa; phylum Chordata; class Mammalia; order Chiroptera; family Vespertilionidae; genus Ia; species Ia io. The sequence goes on along the minus strand of JAJQQW010000002.1, from coordinate 37,247,074 downwards.
TATGAATACTAGTAATTATTACTGGTATTTATGACAAAGGCTTATAAGACAAAATACACATGAATTCCACATTACAGATCTAGTTAAAAGGTGTTTTCTGTTGCTGTTTATTTGTGTGTTCATTTGTTTTTGTTTCAAAAGTGGAGAAAGAAAAAAAGATGAGTTAGGTCGGCAAACTCATTAGTCAACAGAGCCAAATATCAAGAGTACAGCGATTGAAATTTCTTTTGAGAGCCAAATTTTTTAAACTTAAACTTCTTCTAACGCCACTTCTTCAAAATAGACTCGCTCAGGCCGTGGTATTTTGTGGAAGAGCCACACTCAAGGGGCCAAAGAGCGGCATGTGGCTCGCAAGCCGCAGTTTGCCAACCACGAAGTTAGGGGAAAGAAGAAACTGGTCTTTGAGTCCAAAAGACTAAATGAGCAAGCACTGGTACCAAACATTTTCCTTTATATATGCCAAGAGAGTACCTAAAAATACTTACTCTTCTTAAGGATGATATACTACATTATATTTACAGTGAATTTATAGGACTAACCAAGAATCACTTGTTCATGTGGGAACTCCCAGGTACCTAATGCCTATTCAAAATTATTTGACTATTCAGATCCTATCTCTCTAGTGAGCTTTGTTTCTGTCCTTTCACAGTTGAAGGCTTCTAAATTTATCTTCTCAAGGCTTTTAGGAGTGAGGTGATTTGATTACTTTAGCTTAATGGAGCTGAAACAACCAAGTAAGTAAGAGGGTTAATTAATTTGTTGGAATTCAAGTTTTATTTTTGAATTGAGTATAAGGGGAGTAAAAAGCAAAAGTGGGACAATTTTAAGAGCACTAACGAATTAGATTATAAACATGTTACAGCTTTGTTAGTTTGTAGAGATCTCTAATCCACTTGTATAGTAATGGGCTTTGATTGTATGCCTAAATCCATAGTTTGTAGTCAGTGATTGACTAGTAATATATTGTCAGATATGTGAGTATTCTCATCATGTTTGTTTGTTTGTTTATAGGAGATTTGCCCATTTACTTGTTGAAATTACATTTTATTTTTATGGATTTTAAAATTCCTCCCTCAACCTTAATCAGTCTTATCTAAATTTCTAAAGTTTACTATAGGAGGTAATCTCAGTGAGTTATTTGCTTAAATTAGAAAGACTTGAGATGGAAAATAAGCAAACTAAGCAAAATGTATATAGTGAATACTCAAGAAGTTAAGTTATTTTAATTAAGTTGTTTCAAGGTTCCTCAATGACAGGGTATGGACATTAGAGCATACACTGATATATCTTAGTACCAATAGTAATAGCACAATTAGACATTAATTAGGTCATGACATATTGAAGTGTCAAATATACATCACCTGTGAAGTATTCTTGAAAAAAAAAATGCTTAAGTTTAATCTAATCAACCTGTTTGAGCTAACTTGCAGTGACTTTAAATATAATGGAATAATACACTGTAAGGCATATATGAGAAGTCAAATTCAGAAGGTGGAATTTTCTACAGAACAATTGCTATCTATGATAAGCTGACACCATTTATGTCAAAGGGATTTAAGAAACATAATAGTCAAATTCAATGTATAGATATGATCAGTTACTGGTTTGAAGAAGCTGAAAAAGATATTTAGGGATAACCTGGAGAAATAAGCAAATACTCTGGGAGTTAGATGATATCAAGAAATTATTTTTTTGTTGTTTTTTTATGTGAAATATTCTGATTAGGTTATGTAAAAGAATGTTTTTGTTTTTAGATATTCATACTAAAGTATTTTGGGATAGATAACAAAGTTATTTTTAAATATTAGAGCAAAATAGATGAAGTAAATATAGGGCATGGTTGTTGCAAAATCACCTCCTGAAATCCAGGTTCCTGTACTGGATGCATTAAGAAGCCAAAGTATTAAGGGACTAGCGCTTAGAGACAGAGAAAGATTTGTTCAGTTTGGCTGAAGCAAGAAGATGGGAGAGAAAGATCTCTCAAATCTGTCTCTCTAAAAAGCACAAGTAGGGAGCTTTGATTTTGCTAGGGAGTCAAGGAGGATTTGTTTTAGGAAACTAAAAGTCTGTGTTTCTTTAGTAATAGATAACACTTTTTTTTTTTTGTATCAGACTCCCTTGTGGCCTTGGAGTATCTCTTCTTGATTGACAAAAGAATAGTAGATCAGCAACACAAAATTGTATTGTGAGGACAAAGGGTGCTGGGTTGAAGAACGAAGATTCTGCAAAATATCTCATAATTGTGAGCCAGTGATGTTATCTTTAAAGCAAAAGGCAGAAATTAGATATCCTGTAACTATTGGCATTGTTTAAACTATCATTGTTTCATGTTTATCCATATTTTTATTGTCTTAGCAAAGTGTATTTTCAAACATTTCTTCTGGAACATGTTCTATAGTCCTTCAGAACATAACCAGCATACTGCTCAATCTTTGACTATAAGCTAAGTTAAAGCCTACACCTATATCATAAGTAAGAATTAAACTATTTAATTCTAGCTGCAAAAAATAATTGGGGCATTAAAATCATGAGGGGCTCCCCTACATGGTGACAATTTTTAGATATTGGTGGTGGGAATCAGCTTTCATCATTTCTTTCTATATTTATGCATGTATGAAGTATTTTAATATTAAAAAGCAATATAAAGGAAGAGTCAACTTGGTAATAAAATAAATAGGAAATTTAGTTTTTATTCATCCTTTTAGCCAACTACTATTCATTGACTATCAACCTATGAGAGTAATGTGGTGAGCAGGTCTGATTCAGCCCTGGCTCTCATGGAACATGTAGTACAAAGGAGAGGATAGACACTGCCTAAGTAATTGTAAGGGGTATGAATAAACTGTGAGATGCTAAAAAGGTGTGTAACAGTTAAACCTAACCTAGCCTAAGAGGAAATAAAACTTCTAGAAAGAAGTATCTGTAAGAAGAGACATCAAGGGCAGATAAAGGTAAAATAGTGGGTGGTGGTATGGAGTATGGTAGGCGAACAAAGAGGGAGAAGAACAGAAGGAATTAATAAAACGGGAATTTTAGACAACAGCTGAGGTTCTTACAGGTCAGTATAAAGATTTTAGATTGTATTCTGAGAAAAGTAAAGAAGTTTAATGGCCTTAAGTAGAATTGAATGAATTGTAACAATCATATCCTATATTTGCTTCATCTGTTTACTTCATTTATTTCAGATTTTGTAACAACCATGTCCTATATTTATTTCATCTATTTACTTCATTTATTTCAGAGATCTAATTCTTATTGAATTGGCTTGTGTGACTTTGAAAGAACAATTAGGAGGGAGACACAGGAGATATCAAGAGGTGATGCTGTTGCAGGAAGTAGAAAGAAGTGGTACCAGGGTGTGCACTTCTGGGGCCCAAGCTTGAAATGCTTTATTTCAAATGTTCTAAGGTCCCTCTGGTGCCTGGACTGGCCAGGATGGCAGTGTCATTTAGGCAGGGCATCCTAAGTTTAGAGCATGGCCTACCTGGGCCTAGGGACCCATTTCTTCCCTTCAGGACTTCCTTCAATTCTCAGTTCTCTACCGATTTTCAATTGGTGCTCTGCAAGGACTTTTAAAACATGCAATACCTAACTATTTAGTCAGGGACCCTGACCTCTTTTGCCTTAGATTGTCAAATTTAAAAGATGACAACAGCCAACATAACAATAACCATCAGGTGTGAATGAATCAAAATTATGCCTATTTGTGTCAGATCGGCAAAAAATATATATTTTTTTGGTATGCCAAAAAATATTAGTAATTAGTTTATGTGTGTCACGAGGTGAAAAAGCTTGAAAAATCGGTGTTCTGCATAAATGGGGTTGCCAAGATTTTTTAAGAAGCTGTAGATCTGTACTGTAAGGTTGCCCAAGGGCCCTGTGTCCAAGTTCAGGATGGCACTCCTATGAGTGGATTGCTACCACTGGTAAGTATTTCATTTCAGGACCTTGTGAGGTTGGTGCCTATATGATGCTGGCATATTGATTTGGGAAGATGCACACATTGGACACAGGGTAAGTTCAGGAGTCTGGAACAGGGCACTGCTGACCTTTAAGTTTAATCATCCTCAGCTTTCATGCATCTGAATTTCTACCTCAATGCATACAGACCTGGGTCTACAGCAGAGTCTTCCACTTTGGCACTATTAACATATCAAGCTGAATAATTTATGGTTTTGGGAGTGAGATAGGGGAATGGTTTGTGAATTCTAGGATGTTAAGTGGCATCCTTAACCACTTTGTACTAGACACCAGTAAAAACCTTGCTTCCCTTCCCTTGCTGTTGCCACTTAAAATGATGTGATCTTCAGACATTACAAATGTTCCCTGGGTGACAAAATCAACCCTGATGGGACCCACTGTCCTACAGCACCTCAGTCTAGGTGGTAACAATGTCTTTTACCCTGTGTACCCACTTACCCATGGCACCCAGGAAAGTTACCCTGTAATGCTGGCTTCATGCACCAGGCCAGCCAGTCTTTGGTTATGGCTACATCTACTTTGCCTGAGGGCTTTCTACACTATTGCTCTGCAATGCTAATGCACTTGTCTAGCAATGTGGTGACATTGTCAGTATTAAACCATGTCAGATTAGGAGCAGATGTTTCTTGTGCAAATGCTATTCTCATTCTGCCTACAGAACGCTTTCATATTGTCTTCAGTGACTATGTATGTGAAGGGTAAGGGTGCAATTAATCTTAAAAGACATCACATTATAGGAATGCAATGACATAGACTAATTCATTGAAGAAAAAAGACAGTTAGAAATGTTTTGTTCTATATTTTCTTAAAATATTTAAGTGGTACATCAACTTGTTCAGAAAATGCATAAACGCTCAGATTTTCCTGCATACTCTGGGTAAGGCTTGTATTCATGGTCATCATCAATGGAGTACAATAACAACCACTGAGAAAAGCATTCGAAGCCAGGATTTTGGAAATGGTGGGGGGAGGCAATGTATGATCCTGAGTCATAATGTAACCTCAGTATTAAATAATTGCTATGAGGAAACTTCAAAGGCAAGAAGGCCTATACTGTTTCAAGACAAACATGTTCAAAAGCTCCACTGCCATGATAGACTTGATAGCAATTCCTCACAGTGGGAGGTAAGACATTAGCCAGGAATAACACCTTTGCCAATAAAGAACATACAGAGATGGTTCCTAGACCTGAACAGGAAAATAAGGTGCCTCATCATGAATAAGTTTCTCATGAACTGGTGAGAAAATCAATAAATGTCAGTAGATCTAGTGCATCTTCTCTATCAACTATTCTAAATCTTAATTTGTAAATCACTAACTTGTCATCAGTTGGTAAATGTTTTTTAAATCAAACTGGTTATATAAATAGGGAGTTCACAGTAACTATTTCTCTGGGTCCTGAATTCCCCCGAGTCAACGTGGTCGAAAACAGTGAATTTAGAAGGTATCTAGAGGTAGAATCTACAACCTGGTGGTTTATCAGATAGGGGACGAGTAAAAGAAGAGTTAAATATGTCTTCCATAATTTCTGACTTAATAAATTAGGTATATTAAAAAGTTTAAATGTTTTTCCACAATATTATAGTTATCTTTTCAGTATTATATAGTTCATTTTTTTTTAATTTTTCAGTTTTTATTGAGATGTAATTGACATCTAAGTCATGATTTTATTAGAATAAATGTGCGGAATTTTCATAAATTCAATGGTATTTTAACAGTAATGTTTTTAAACTAATGTTCTGAATCTTTATCCAACTTGCTATTCATATTAAAAAGAACAACAAAAGTCAGATGTAATTTTTTTCTTTTCCAATATTCCCTTAACTTAAACCTTTTAAATCTAGGCATTTTTTCATGAATATAAGGGGACTGCATAAACTGTCCAAAATGCACCAATCCTAGAGCTTTCATCAGTTTTCCAAATGTAGAGCAATCTAGACAGCTGACTATAAAAACAGGGAGTTTTACAGCCTTGACTTAGTTTTATGTGTGTAGTATAGTACATTGATTGCCTTTTGACATATGTAGACTCAATACTTATCCTCCAGATAGGATAAGAAATGGCCTCGAGTGCTATAATATCCACCTGCATGCAACTGGAGTAATGCCAGGAATTTCCTTAAAAGTTTGCATTTTGATATTAAGTTGATTTGATTATGGGAAGAACCCTACATTTTAATAAATTACAATGTTAGTTTTTAACATTATTTCAGTTTTAGTTGTTGTCTATAGAATTTCCCAACACACCAGAATATTTTTAGAGATAATTTAAAAATTAATAATCCATTTTAAGCTCATGGGAATATCAAAATTATTCTACATTAACACTTTGTGTATCTATTATTTAAAGCCACTCTATAAGTACCTGAGAAGAGGGAAGAGAGACTACAATATCTCTTCTTTTTTCTACCACCCGCTGGTCACTGAAGCAGGATGCAAAATTCTTTTCTGCTCTTTTTGTGATTTTCCAGTGGAAGGAAAGTATTTCACTGCCCCCTAGTCCCCACTACCACTGTGGATCTCCTTCCATTTCTTTAATTGTAAGGACAACAAAAACAACAATGATTTAATAAGTGAATATGTGCCAAGTTCTACGTGAAGCATATGGCAAGCATTAGATCCTTTAATTTTACAAATAACCTGAGACAGGATATTAAGTAATAGATGAAACTAGTTTGTAGATGAAAAAAACACATGTTCATCAAGATCATATAACATGATCCAAGTCACACATCTAGTAAGAGAATGCTCCAAACTGCACATTTAGGTCCCTCAGATCCTAAAACGAACATGTTCTCTATTATTCCCAGATGCCTTTTGTGAGAATTAGTTTATTCAGGAAATGATGGGGGAAAAATATTACTTGGAAGGATTTTAGGTTTTTCTCAAACTTGTTAAGATTATCAATGTCAATATCATAAATTCGCAAAGATTGACATGATATACCCTAAGGGTTAACTTATGTAGTTTATCTAGATGGCATAATTTATGAGTAACTTATGGATGGATAAAATTCAACATTGAAAGAGATGGTAATAAGAGGAGAATAAGAGAAGGGAATGACACATAATTTAATGTTTTTACATGCCACTTTTGTACTGAACTCCATAAAAACTTATGATCAGATATAGCATTAGAAAATATTGAATTTACCTAAACACTAAATTATTAAAGAAAATGAATAAAATTCTCTCTATGTAATTAATGCATAGTGATGTTTTAATTAATTACTAATATAGTAATTTTTTCAAGTGCCATAATTGATGACATTATTTGACAAAGCATAACATTTTTCATAAATAAATATATTCTCTTGACAATTCTTTTTAAACAAGATTAATTCCTAAGATGCATTTTCTACTCTAGAGTGACTTCAGAAATTCATTCAAACTTTGTAATTTGGGAGAAAAAAAACCTTTTAACATATGCTGACTGTTGAAATGATATATTCTAGGAAGACAGACATATTACATTTAAAATTACTATCTGAATAGATGTAAAATAAGATGCTTTTTGAAACATTGATAGAAGGCTGACATCAAGAAAAATAGATATGTGTAATCAGAGTTTGATGTAATAAGTGACAAAAGTGCTATACACTAAAGCCACTCATTGAAGAAAAGTAAATCATTTCTAAATAGATATTGATTAAAGTAGGAAGCATAAAACTGTCACTTCAATAAAGGGAAGAAGGAAACTATTATAGAAAACAGTAGACATTACATGAAGGTGTGATAGACAGATGGAGAGCATAATGAAATATAAATGGAATATAATGGAGCAGAAAAATGAAATGTTGAAAACATAAGTAATGATTAAAAATAGAAATGTCTACCAAAAAAAGTAAGAACAAATCCTAAAAAGGAGTGTTTTAAAGGGAGGTGCTGGTGAATTTTATCCAGATGGGGGTAGAGATAAATCTATCAGAAAGCATAAGATATTAATGAATTTGGTTAGTGTTTAGGATGAGTTAAATCACTGGTATTGATCACAATAAACAGGAGTACCAACCTCCTCTGAAGGAGTGCCTATATGATGTACCAGAGCACATGTAGATTGCCAAAGAGAATGCCTGAGAGAATCCTCTGTAGAAGTACGATGTAACTTTTTTTTTGGTCTATGACTCTTAATTGTTAAAGTATATTTCCAGCTAAAGTACATACAATTTAAAATACCTTTTGTTACTGTTATAGTTTTCTTAATGTTTGGTCAATAAAAATTAATAATATTATATTAAATTTCAACAGTATCTTATATTAATTATTTTTCTTTCAACTCTAAAATATCCCCCGATCCATGGAAAAGGAAGCAACATATTTACAAGAGCTTCCTTCCACCTTCTTTCTTAATAGCAAACCAACACCTGTGAAGTGGAGAACCCAGTTTTCATGGCCCTTTCTGCAGGGACTCTGCCTTTCAGGAGGCTTTACTAGCCTATAGTGGGTTTTCCACTGGTTTTCAGAATCTGGCCCTGTAGGTAGGACCTAATGGATGCACTTTGAGTCCCACTGCTCCTTAGATATTACATGTTCCAGAGGAGCAGAAAAACTCCTATTCAATGAGTAAGTATATTAAAATTATTTTCAACAGGAAAATGTTATCATGATATTTCTTTAAACTATAAGTGGTTATAGAAGTATATTTTTCTTATTAAAAATGTTCCCCTGGAAAACAACCAGAATTCCATTTGTGCCAGGATGACCCAATGAAGAAACATTTTTACTATGAAATCTGAATAACTTGAATTTAATTCTAAATGGACTTATTAGGGAAGTCACTGAGACTTTCTTGCCTTTGGTTTGCTCTTCCGTAAAGTGAAGAAAATTGTGAAGATTTTAAACAGTATATGAAAAGCTTTTGATACATAAGATAACCTGAAAACTTGTTAGTGGAAACTAAATTTAAAAATCCCCTCACTTAGCCACTTTTTAAAAATCAACTCCCCCAGAGAATATTCATTGCCAGATTATAAATTCATTTCAATTCAATTTTTTATTACTATAAAATTGTGGTGTAATAGTTAAGGTAGTAATTATGGACTACTTTTTATAGATTGAAAAGTAGCATTCTCACATTGTCAAGGCATAATAAGGGGCATATGAATGTTAATTAAAAATAATATTTATAATTCCCAAATGCTATTCATATCACTTGCTTAAAATGATGTCTTCAAAAAGATTTGGTTGAGAAAATTCATATTACTAAGTAAATATTAAGTTATGTGCAAATTATTCTTTAACTAGAGGCCTGGTGTATGGATTCGTGAGGTCCCTCAGCCTGGCCTGCACCCTCTCACAATCCAGGACCCTCAGAGGATGTCGGAGAGCCGGTTTTGGCCCGATCCCCACAGGCCACACCGAGGGACCCCACCAGTGCACGAATCCGTGCACTGGGCAGGTTTTGGCATGCACTGGGACTCTAGTATGCATATAAGATCTTTGGTTAATCTCCTCCCCCTTTCCCTCTGAGATTCATCAGTCTGTTCCATGCTTCCATGCCTGTGTGTTGAGCATCTGTCCCCCGGTGGTCAGTGTGCATCATAGCTAACGGTTGGTCAGTCACTTAGGCTTTTATATATACTGGAAGCCCGGTGCACGAAATTCGTGCACGGAGGGGGGTTGTCCCTCAGCCCAGCCTGTACCCTCTCCAATCTGGGACTCCTGGAGGGATGTCTGACTACCTGTTTAGGCCCGATCCTGGGGATCGAGCCTAAACGGGCATCCCTCTCACAATCCAGGACTGCTGGCTCCCAACTGCTTGCCTGCCTGCCTTCTGGATTGCCCCTAACTGCTTCTGCCTGCCAGCCTGATCACCCCCTAACCACTCCGCTGCCAGCCTGGTTGATGCTTAACTGCTCCCCTGCCAGCCTGTTTGCACCCAACTTCCCTCCTCTGCTGGCCTGGTCACCAATAACTGCCCTCTCCTGCAGGGTTGATCACCTCCAACTGCCCTCCCTTGCAAGCCTGGTACCTCTCAACTGCCCTCCCTTGCAGGCCGGGTGCCTCCCAACTGCCCTCTCCTGTTGGCCATCTTGTAGTGGCCATCTTGTGTCCACATGGGGGCAGGATCTTTGACCACATGGGGGCAGACATATTTGTGTTGGAGTGATGGTCAATCTGCATATTACTCTTTTATTAGATAGGATAGAGGCCTGGTACAGGGGTGGGGGCCAGCTGGTTTGCCCTGAAGGGTGTCCCAGATCAGGGTGGGGGTTCCCTTGGGGCATGGGGCGGCCTGGGCGAGGGGCCTGTGGTGGTTTACAGGCCGGCCACGCCCCCTGGCGACCCAAGCGGAGGCCCTGGTATCTGGAATTTATTTTCCTTCTACAATTGAAACTTTGTAGCCTGGAGCAGAGCCAAGCCTTCTGCTCCCTCCAGGGCGGCAGCCATTTCTGTGGCAGTTAATTCACCTTCTACAATTGAAACTTTGTAGCCTTAAGCAGGTGAGCCCCGCCAGGGTGTGCGGAAAGCTTTGCTTCCCCTGTTGCCGCCGGCAACCCTGGCTTGCTCTCTCAAGCTCCGTTCTGCCGCCATTTGTTTGAATGTGTTTATCTTCTATAATTGAAACTTTGTAGCTTGAGTGGAGGCTTAGGCCTGCAATGCCTATGGAAAGCTTGACTTCCTCTGTTACCTGGGAAACCTTGCTCTCTGTGGCTGTAGCCATCTTGGCTGGGGTTAATTTGCATACTCTCCCTGATTGGCTGGTGGGCGTGGCTTGGCTGGTGGGCGTGGCTTGTGTAGCGGAGTGATGGTTGATTTGCATGTTACCATTTTATTAGAGAGGATAGATAATTTGTTGAATTAAATTATTAAATAAGCATACATCATTGTTTATATTGTAACTAGGGGCCTGGTGAACACTGGTGGGGTCCCTCAGCCTGGAGTGCACCCTCTCACAATTTGGGACCCCTTGGGGGATGTTGGAGGCCTGGTAAATGAATTCAGCCTGATCCCTGCAGGCCAGGCCGAGGGACCCCACTGGTGCATGAATCCATGCACTGGGCCTCTAGTATGCATATAAGATCTTTGGTTAATCTCTTCCCACCCACCCCCTCCCCCCTTCCCTTTGAGATTCATCAGTCTGTTCCACATTTCCATGCTTGTGCACTGAGCTCTGCCCCCTGGTGGCCCTTGCGCATCATAGCTACCAGTCGAACGGTTGAACGGTCGAACGGTCGGACGGTCACTTTGGCTTTTATATATATACTAGTAGATTGTTCACATATTCTTCAATTTCCAAAATTATTGCACTTTTGAGGACAGAGTTGTACCATCTGCCCGGTCCCATTTTAGGGTTAGTTTTAGACAGTGCTTTAATAAGTGAAACCTGCTTAAATAAAGTAGATAAATAATTGAATATGTTAGAAGCTTATCAGGGAGCTTTAGTACAAATGTAAAGACATAGCTCACCAAAAACAATTGCAGAAAGTTTATTTAATGCACTGAGGCCCCAGGAGAAACTAGACACTAAAATTGAAATATTTTAAGAACCCAAACAACTATCCCATGTCACTTATCTATTTTCCCCTATACTGTTGTGTATTCTTATCTCTTTATTCTCTATATACTAACAATATTGACTGATGCACAGTAAGCAAATGTGCTTACTAAAATAAAATAAAATAAAATAAAATAAAATAAAATAAAATAGGTCTTAAATATGTATCTTTTTCTTTGGTGCAAAAGGATTCACAGACTCTTAGTTCCATTTTAAGAGGTCAAATAATGGTAACCTGGTTCATGTCACTGAATCCAAATTCCCAGGAGAAAGAATCTGATTGGGTTAGGTTGAGTCAGATGTCCACTCCTGATTCAGTACACTGTTCTTAGGGGGCAGGGTCAAGAAACATACACATAGCAATGAGAAATGGGTCTACTCTGAGCTGGTACTTGAAAACATATTTACTATAGAGTTTTTCTAGACCATTGTATATCAGTCCCTATGAGCCATAGAAATTATTTAATAGGAAAAAAAAAGTAAAAATGTGGTGGGTTTTATTTTATGATTTTTCTAGTTTTATAAATAAAAGAATTATCTTCTTAGGTAAATTGAAAGCAAAGAGCTAGCACTCACTGTAACAGCAGTAAATAAAAAACTGAACCCCAGAAAAATTTTGCTCACTTCAGTTACATCGATGTCTGCTCAGTATGTAGAGTTACATCAAGGTTTACTTCTATATTCATAAAAGTATAATACTAATTTTGTGTGTGTGTGAGGTGGGGAGAATGCGACTCTTAGCCCTTTGCAATCATAACTAGTATCTGTACATTTTTGTTTTGGTCATGTTCTTTCTTGTCTTTAGGGTCTTAGTGCTGTTTGTTTTCTTTTTTAAGCCAGGAAAAACTTCTTCAATACCCACATCCTGCCTTCACATTCTTTTTCAGAGCTGGATATTAGTTAGACCTCTTGCTGTACCACAGACACCATTGTATTTTTGTGAGAGGGACCTTTTCTGGTTCTATGTTTATCTCTGGAATCTTGGTGTTTGCTGCATTGAGTGAAAATTGTGTTTATTGCTAAAGTCTTCATTATATCTTTTACATCATTGTGACTTTAGTACCTGTCTCAGAGGCTGGCACATTGCACAAACTCTGAAAATATCTGGTGGGCACATGAATGAACATATCTGGAGAGAATATTTCAATCTCGATTCATTACAATGAAATCCAGAAAAAAAAATAGCAGTTGATAATACCTAACTCTTTGCAATCTGTAAAATAAAATAAATCATTTGCCTCTTGAAATACCTGGCTTAGTTCTCATTACTGTTAATAATTACATTTGAGCTAGAGTCACCGTTAAGATATAAAAAAGAATCTACATGAAAATTGCATTTTGAGAGAAGCTGGTTTCAAACTGAGAGCTGAAACTATCGTGTGTCTTTTTACTTCTAACCTGATTTCCTGGTTTCCCTTATCCCATGCTCTTTTCAAATTGGGGCATGCAGAGATGAAGAAATGAAAAGGGCCCTGCACTGCCTGGGCAAGTACTGAGCAGTGGCTGGTACTGAGTCACTGCTAATTAATACCTGGGCCAGCAGTGCAGAGGAAACACCGGGCACCATTGAACCTTTCAGACACCCAGTGTTTGGAAAGTTAAAGATTAAACATTTCATCTCAACGTTACACTGAGGTTCACATAAATTGAAGCTCCTGTGAGAGGTATAATGTTCCACTTCCTTCATGGATCCACAATCCAGTGTTTGTTTACTTTTTGATAAACATTCAATGAAAGCTTTGATGTATTATATTAGAGCTATAATTTTGGAGTTAAAATGGAGTTCAAGTTACACCACTTGGCGTAGCAACAGGGTCTCACCTGGCGTGGTGAGAATATTCACTGTGCACCAGTTGCTTGAAAAGAGGCAGGCCTGTAAGAGGGACAGTATAGTTGGGCTGCATTCAGGTAAGCTCTATCTTTGTACCACAAAAGCATCAAGGAAGAAGGCGGTAAAGATATGGGGCAACAGCTAGGCAAAAGGAAATCTTAAAACGACACCTACAAAGCTGGATCAGCTCTTTGAGGCACCAACAAACTCATTGTGTCCCAATAGCAAATGGAGCAGCGCTTTCAGCCCTGAGAGCAGCTCTCTGCTAGTACAACATACGTGTCCTCTTTAAGCCAGTCTATATTTATATTCTTATATTTTCTTTGCTTCTTTTATTCTCTTTCTTAATTTTTATTAAATCATGTATTTTGTGTTTGTTTATTTATTTGCACTTATAGGCTGCCTGTGCTAAGCTAAAATTGAACTAAGAGTAAAATTGGGATATAAATTGATATCAAACCTCAAAAGTAAAACTAATGTACTTCTGGGGTGTCTTCATGTCAGAGTACCAGGAATCAAAGTGCTCAAGAGAGATGATTCACTCTGAGAGGTAATGGATTGATTAATGACATGTCCCTTCCCATCTGAAGATTCATCTTCTAAGTATAAAGCACAGAAAAGCAAAATCTTATTATAAAAACTGTGGCAAATATCCTTACATATAGATTCATGTAGAGATAGTACACGAATATATGTAGTCATTGCTATAATTTGAATTACATTTTGGTGAAATGTACTTACAACTTCTTAACTGACTGACACCCAAGGATGTGGCAAGTATTGCTTTCCATTTCACTACAAAAATGATCAAGAGAATTTTTACTCATTCTCTAATAATGATTAAACTAGGCTAAGGTATCCATTTATTATGAGTTTGATATTTTCAGGATGTATCCCTAAGGGCAATGTTGGGCAGTGCAATTTAGCTCTTGAGAAGCAAGACCTTAAATTTTATAAAGTGGCCCTTTGTGCATTTTATTTATTGATTCCGGGCTTAATTGGCAAGATACTGCAGGAGAGGGAATTCAGGCAGGAAAATATGGGTAAGGGTAAATGTAAGATGCATATATGCTAGCAGTCCAAGTGGAGTTGATGGCAAAGGGCTGGGTCTTCTAAAGATAATTACTTGTATAAAGTCTGGGTTCTTTAAAAATCAGATACTAAGATGAGCATAGAGCTGCAAATATTTTAATAAGATAACTATCTGTGCCAGCTATGTTCAAGTGGTGTGCCGCAAGAATTTTTAAAACATGCAAAAGCTGACTCTTTAGTCAAGGGCACTGACTTCTTTTCCCTTTCAGGTGTGAGGAATGTCTGGCCAGAGGCTGTATAAGGCACGTGAAATCATTTGGTCTGACCCAGCAAAGGCATTAGGGGTGAGTTAATTAAATGTTTGACCAAATATAGCAGGCTAATTTTTAAGTTGATAATTTTGTTCGGCCCGCTAATGAGGTTTTAAAAATCCAAATGGCCCTTGGCAGAAGAAAGGTTCCCCACCCCTGCTAGATTGGCAAATTAAAAAAAATAAATAAATAAATGACAACAGCCAACACAATACTCGTCTGGTGTGAATGAATCAAAATTATATCTATTTTTTGTCAGATGAGCAAAAATATTTTTTGGTGTGCCAAAAATTTTAGTAAATAGTTTTTGTGTGCCATGAGAGGAAAAAGGTTAAAAATTGCTGGTCTATGTAAAGGAATGTGGGAAATCTGAGAGAGAAATCATTATGCAGTCTGGCCCTGAGGGAACAAGAGAGGGAGGGGAGGTTGGAAGAAGTGTGCTGCACCTCCATGCAGGCTAAGGAAGGTTTGGTAAGGTCTTCAGAAGCTTTTGAAGAAGCTTTTAAGAGTCCTGTGTCTCCTGGGAATGCCTCCTCTTGGCAAGTATACCACCCACACTCAGTCTTTGGCTGGGCGAGGCCTTCAGGAAGCATGCTCTCAGTGCTAATATGGCTGTGGGTTTCCGAACAGAGCAGCTGCGGCCCTTGATCCATAATACTCCCTGTAGCTGGAGGTCTGCAAGGTGTATTTTTAAGGTCATCACAATAAATTTTTCTTTTTTAAAAAAGAGGACAAATAATCTAAGTTTTCATTGAGTGCTCACCAAATGCTATAAGGACTTCATGTGAATTATTATGTTTAATGCATATAATAATCATCTAAGATAAGTAGTATAATGTCAGAATTTTAAAAAAGAAGAATCAGAGATAAGAGAGGTAACATAATTGGCTCAAGACCACAAGTTAGTTGTAGGTCGGATTCTAGGAAGGTCTGTCTAAGTTCCAAACCCATACTTCAGCTTCTGGAGTTAAATGATTGAAAGACAAAGAGGAAAAACAAACAACAACAAAAAATGAACAAAAGGTTTAGGGAGAAACAAGAGATACATTTTAAAAAAAAAAATCCACATCCATTCTTAAAAATGCTAAAACTGTTAGCTAGCTCAGGTTCTTGGGTAAGACAGTTAAGAAGAATGAGTAAAAGAAAGAAAGCTTCTAAGTTTGTTTCTTTCCACAAAAGTACTGATTTGTTAGTGTATTCTGTTGAGCACTCCAGCAATATTTTAGTAATAAGGGGTGAACTGTCTCCCTCCCCAATCACCAACTTAAATTGTAATGAATATAAAATATCTGTGTTGAATGAGCTATGATATTTTGAAGCCATCCCTGAAATTTTCAAAGAATTTAAATCTTTCTGAATGAGGCCACCAACAGTTCTCTAAGGCCTTTCCTTAAAGTATTAAAAACTATAATTTTGCCCTAACCGGTTTGGTTCAGTGGATAGAGCATTGGCCTACGGATTCAAGGGTCCCAGGTTCAATTCCGGTCAAGGGCATGTACCTGGGTTGCGGGCACATCCCCAGTAGGAGGTGTGCAGGAGGCAGCTGATTGATGTTTCTCGCTCATGGATGTTTCTAACTTTCTCTCCCTCTCCCTTCCTCTCTGTAAAAAAATCAATAAAATATATTTTAAAAAACTCTAATTTAAAACAATATTAGTTTGAAGAGTACCAAATTATTAGATTATGCAAGTTACCAATGTGTTTCCAGCAAATTTTCCATGGGAAGGGTGACAATAAAAAAAGGAATATCCAAAACACATTTTTGGAGATGGGTATATACTTTCTACTTTAAAAACTAAATAGGCAACTTTTGAGCAGGTTGTAATAAAAAAAAGTTAGGAATTTGGCATATTCTTTTTCTAAAAGTAGTTCCCATGTAAGCCAATCTCTTAACTTTCACATACATTTGTTTTGTTCTAATCGAGTAAGTAAAAATGTTATAAATGATTAACTATTTTTATAATAGAAAGTTGTAATACTTACCAAACTTTTACTAGACTTTGAATGTCTGATTGAGTTATAAAAAACTATAGAAGAAGTATATTATACATAACCTTTTAAAAAGTAATTTAGAGTTACCTGAACTAGAGAAAATAATAGATTCACAAACTATTAAAATGAATTACACAGCAGAGAAACATGGTAAATTTTTAGAAAAACTAAGAGCCAGGAAGAAGCTCTGTAGTATATAAAGACTGAAGTGAACAAGTCAATAAAACTGGCTTGCCTGGGTTTAAATTCTGACTCTTACAGCTTCATGCTCTCAGACAATGTGCTCAAATCTTCTGTTTCATTTTAATTAACTGTAAAACAGAAATCATAATGCTTCATAAGATTTCTGAAACAATAAAATTGGTATTCAGAATGGTGTCTAGCACATAGAAACAGCCAACAGATATAATTATTAAAATAATTATTAGCAATGTAGTTTTAACAAAAAAAAAGATAGGATTACTCTTGAATGCTAAATAGTAGTAAAAAGGATAGACTAGCCAATGACTAATAAGTTTTAAAAGGATAAAATGATATTTTGCTGAAGATTTCTTTATAAGAAAATATTTTTGAAGAGAGTTAACAGCAGTTAAAAATATTTCACTGATAAAAATTCCTTCTTTAACTTGGATATTTAACAGTTATTTCTATAAATTTTGATGTATTTTCCATACCAAAATGTTTTAATTTTTCTGCCTATCAAAAAAAATTACTTTAAAAAGGAACATCTAAACTCTATACCCATTGTTCAAAATGTATCACTAATATTTTATTCATAGAATATTCAGTCTGGTCTTAAGAATCCATGTTATCTATCAATGTAATGAATAAAGGTACATTTTAAATATTAATGAATATATGGATGTTTTTAAGACTTTATAAATGACCTCCAGGAAAAAGACCATCAGATATACACCTATAGTCAAACAAAGTTTGATTTATTACTTGTTTCAGTGAAGAGGACCATATACTGAGGGCAACCGTGGATCATTTTGAAAGGAATTCTAGGGACAAAACAGGCAGGTTTAGGGAGTCTTAGAGATAAAGAGGGTCCCTGGGAGATGGAAACTTGAAGATCCAAAATGCTGATCTTACTTATACAAAGGATAGAGGAATTCCACTGGAAGAGGGGTTCCAGGCAAATGGAAACATTTCTGGCCTGAGCAATTAAAACAACCATAGACCAAGGACAGAGATATCTCTGGCCTGAGCAGCTGGGATATCAAAGGCAATTCCAACTAGCTAGATAAGGGGGAGAGAAAGAAGGAGGCACCACGTGGGCTTTGGGCTTTGAAACTAATTCTATGTAGCAGAATGACCAATGAGGAAAGCGGGGCGGGGGTCCCAAATTAAGGAAAGGGACCAATTAGGAAGGGTCAGGTTCAGACAAAGAACTGCAGCATATATAAACCGGAGATAAAGGGACACAAGACACATTTTTTTTTTTAGATTGATTTTCCCATGAGAGAGAGAGAGAGAGAGAGAGAGAGAGAGAGAAAAGCAAGCTTTTCCTATTGGGGAGCCCTTCCCAGGGGATCCCCTTTGGGGACCCCCCCTGCCCAGATGGAGCTTGTATCTGCTTCCAATAAACTTCTACATTTTTTATTAAAGAAGTCTTTTTTGTCCATGAGTTTATTCTTCAAACTTCCTGAGGACAAGAACCCCAGGAAGAAAAGTCTGCACCCCAAACCCCACATTTCAATTTTATTATGAGGGAGTTAGAAAAGCGTTCTACATGATTTGGCATTATAATAGGTGATTAGGATAGGTGATTTGAGTATGCGGTCTTTACTCTGGATCAGATGCTGTCAGGGAGCAGGGGCTGATTCCATGAGTTGATATCTTAATACATTTTCTATAAGATAGAATGGATGAAAAAAAAATGAAGTCTGCTAATGGCAAAGAAGCAGTGGTCACTCATATTAGCCAAGAGAGGGGAAATTTTGGTACTTCTGCACTTTACACAGTAACCTTGTTTTTATGCTCAGACAAGATTATAGAGTGGCCTTGTTTGCTTGTTTTTTTTAATTTCATCATGGACACAAGTTGTCTTGTGAGATTGCTTATGTTAAAAAAGAGAACACCACAGCCTAACTTGGAATTCCAGGCCAACTTCTAACAAAGCCAAGGTCTAGATATTAGTGTCTGGAAATTTTCCTAGTGTCAGGAAATTTTAGCTTTCTCAAGGCCAAACAGAAAAATCACAGCAGCAAATATCTAAGTAGTACATATGTATCAGTTGCCTATTGCTGTGTAACAACAACTATCCCTGAAATGTAGCAAGTTAAAGCAATGAACAGATGTTATCTCGGATCTCTGCAGGTTATGAATTTGGGGGTGGGACAGGAGGAGGGATGGGACTCAGTGTCTCTAATAATGTTGCCGTCAAGATGTGGGTTGGAGCTGTATATGGGAAGGCTTGACTAGGATTAGAGGATCTGCTTCCAGAGTGACTCAGACACGTGGCTGTTGACAGATGGCCTCAGTGTTTCACCATGTTGCGTGTCCTCATAACATGTCAGTTTGCTTGCCCCAGAAAAACTGATCCCAAAATACAGGCCAAAAAAAAGCTGCAGCATCTTTTATGACCTACTTCAGAAGTCACACCAATAATATCTGCAATAACTTATTGGTTCTTGCTATGGACTAAATGTTTATGTCTCTCCAAAAGTCATATGTTAAACTCCAATCCTCCCATGTGATAGCATTTGGAGGTGTGACCTTTGGGATGTAATTCAGTTTAAATGGGGTCATAGAGTGGAGTCCCCATAAGGACATTACTACCCTTATAAAAAGAGGAAGAGAACAGCCATTTCTTTTGCCACATGAAGATACAGCCAGAAGATGGCAAACTACGAAGAGTACTTGTAATCTACTGGCACCTTGCTCTTGGAACTCTCAGCCTCCAGAACTGTCAGATATGAGTGTTTAAACTACCCAGACTATAGAGTTTTGTTAAAGCTTCCTTAATTGACTACGACAGTGACCCAAGTCAAACCATTTCATCATGTGAGGAAAATAGGCAAGCATGTGAACACCAAGAGGCAAGGAGCAGTGACGGCTATCTTAGGGGCTGATTACTACACACATTCCAAAATAAGCAGCGCAAGAAGTCTACACTATGTCATTTGTGGCATACAGAAATAACAGCAATAGCTCTTTCCCCTTCACAAAGTGACTGAAAGGAAATAACAAATCAAGTGGCATCTAGCAGTGCACGAAAACCTTTAAACAAGCCATACCAAAAGACTCTATCTTCAGTGACAGGAAGCCTTAAGGATTCTGAATGTACAAGACAATGATGTCTTCCATGTGCTAAAATGAGAACTGGACAGACAATAAAAGAGACTATCTGGGGATACTGCTTTTAGCACGGAATTTATTATGTCACTAATGAGTAAACCAAAACAACTTACTTCATATGAGAATAAAATGCTCCCGGTGAACTTATCCCACTGACTTACAGACATACAAAGTCTTTGGATGGTGATGACTATTCTATCAACAGAGCCAAAGGCTTATATGAATAGTATGAACATTCAGCATTAAATTTTGGCAAAGGAAACCTGGACAGCCATTGATCTGTTTGCTTCCTGCTACCTCCACAATAATGAAGATGTTGTATGAACGTTGCAAAGTAGCTGCCCAGAAGCAAAGGTATATTTTAATGGAGAATATAGTTCAACAGAGAGCTTCTCTTAAATGATAATGAAAAATCTTATTATTTAGTAAAATAGAGAAAATTACAATATATTTATCTTCCCAGTTAATACAGTAATGCCATAACACAATACAGGGTGGGGCAGAAGAAGGTTTAAAAGTGAGTATGAGCAACATC
The DNA here is from genome assembly GCA_025583905.1 of Ia io. Classification (NCBI taxonomy): domain Eukaryota; kingdom Metazoa; phylum Chordata; class Mammalia; order Chiroptera; family Vespertilionidae; genus Ia; species Ia io. Next base: position 37,226,592 of record JAJQQW010000002.1, on the reverse strand, counting down.
AAGTTTATTCTTTATTAATTACTGTATTATTTTCCATACAAACAACTGTTAAATTACATTTGTCTCACCCTGTTATTGTTCAAGCTTAAGTAATAGAAAATGTTATTTGAAAGGGTAAACTTATTTTCATGAATTCCTGATGATGGTTTAGATTATTCTTAATATAATGCTATTCAAATATATAGAAACAACAAAATTAGGTATAAACTAATAGCTCATGTAAAGAAATCAAAATAAGCAAATTTTGTAATATAACATGAAAAAGCTCTTAATAATAATTAAGAGCAGATGAGGTTTATAAATGGAATAATTTAGAAAGAGGTATACTGTATGCCAGAGCACTGGTTTCATTAAATCCAGAGCATCTCTAGAACTATGAGTCTTGGGATAATTCAAAACTTCTACCACTTCTTACATGCCCAGAATATAGGACACCCTTTTGGTTGCAGGCTTGGCATCATTGGGTCTTTAGTTAATGTAAATGTATCAAAATAATGAGTTTGTCTCTTCTTTGACAATACATTTTGGAGTTAAGCTATTATTGCCAAAGTAATTGTACATGAATATGCAAAGAAGATACAATGGCATAGTTTTTAATTGAATAAAAAATGCTGATGCAGATAGTCCAACACATACACACATCCAGCATGTAATGGACACGTGTGTATGTGTGTTTAGATAGCACTAAAATTAAAATACAAAAATTAGAAAATAAACAAAAAATAAACCTCAATGATTTCTAAGTATGTATTTTTGGAGGGAAAATGGCAGGTGAAAACTTGAAATCTAATTGAGAAAAATTATTAGAAAAATGTAATAGTGAAAGTTATGCTAAATATATGCTAAGATGGGATATCATACACACAAAAAAAATGCTGTAACATTTTATAGCATCTGTGCCAAATAAATATTAGTAACTGGAGCTCCAGTACTAGAGTCTAGTTTTTGTTTTTGTTTTTTTTAAATATATCTTTCTGTGGGAAGAGTACTGGTTGTGTAAATTATTCTGCAAAACCTATATACATTGTGACCTCAATATATTTCTATTCAGAGTAAAGAATAGAATCTGTAAACAGGAATTGCTTAAAAATTCATCTGGTTTATGTTTGAAAGAAAACTAATCCCATCTGACAATGCCAGATACTGTATATACAGAACAACACACACATCTGTTGTTTGAGGAGCTGTTAAGTTGTAGAATGTACTTTGGTGTTCTGTTTCCATTTTAAATTTAAACAAAAATATTTGACGACCATCTCACTTTCTTTTTATCTGTAATGTCCTGCTAACAAAACATCCCCCCCTGAGTACCAATGACAATCTAGTCATCACAACTGGGAAGAGTTCACAGGCCAAGAGCAACTGTCAGAATAATATCAAACCAGCTTCTGGCTCATTTACAATGACAAAACCCAGGAAAATCAAGCGCAAGTGTTTTCTTATTACTTTCAGAAGGTTATGTCTCTTGAACTACAGGAACTGCACATTTTTAGATTTTTATTGGCAATCACACCATCCAGCTTTGTGTCTGAGATATTCTAATATGTGCAACTCGAGAAAATGGAAAGGACTGTTTCCGATATTGCAGATCTGTAATAGGGTTGTCCTCTGCTTAGTTACTACTGTTTCCTTTGCCCAGTACTATGAAAGAATGTGGATACTATTTAGATTCACTGTTAAATCTGCTGCTTACTTCTAAGTTTTATGACCCTGGAAACCTAATTTGCATTCAACCAAATAGCTGTGACCATCTGAAAAGGAACTTAAAGGACAGCAAATGTGAGTACAGTAGTGCCACCTTAGCCTCGGTTTTGCTTTCAACAGTTTCTGTTACCTGTGGTCAACTGCTTTCCGAAATAGTAAGTGGAAAAATCCAGTAATAAACAATTCAGAAATTTTAATGTGCCTTGATAGGCATCAACCCCAAAATAAAAATAAATGAAGGGTCATTCTGAGTAACTTGATGACAGCTCACACCATTCCAGTCTGTTCCTGCATATCTAGTATCCACACTGTATATGTTCCAACCCCACATTAGTCACTTAGTAGGCATCTCAGTTATCTGATCAAGTATTGAGGTATCACAGTGCTTATGTTCAAGTAACTCTTATTTTAATTAATAATGTTTAGAAAATGCAAGAGTAGTGATACTGACAATTTGGTTATTCCAAAGATAAGCTGTAAATTGCTTCCTTTAAGAAGGAGAAAGTTATCAAGTTAATAAGAAAAGAAAAAATTGTATGCTAGGGTTGCTAGGAGTTACAGTAAGAACAAATATTATATCCAGGAAATTATGAATAAAAGAAAGAAAAAGAAATTCATGCTAATTTTGCAGTCATACCTCAAACTGCAAAGTTCCAGCCACAGTATATGATTAGTGTTTAATTAAAATGGATAAGGTATTAAGTTTATGTGTGGAAGACATGAACAGAAAGCATGTTCTGATTGACAGCAATTTGTTGCACCAGAAAGTACTTAACCTATAAGATGACTTCAGCAAGGGGTCCCCTGAAATGAATGACAACAAGCCATTTACTGCAAGTAAGGGATGGTTACATATATCCAGCAATATGTTTGGCCTGAAAAATATAACTATTGCATAAAGAGAAAAAGAGAAGAAGAGAGAGAGAGATCACATTTACATAAGTTTTATTATCTTACATGATTATGATTGTTCTATTTTTATTATTAGTTGTTAATTTTGTACTGTGCCAACTTCATAAATTAAACGTTACCATAGTATGTATTTATAGGGAAAAAACAGCAACACCCATATTATATAATAAAAGCCCAGCAACCATAACGGCAGAATGACCAAAATGACCACTCGACCGGACACTATGAGGTGCACTGACTACCTCTCAGTCCCTTTCCCCAGCCAGCAGGCTCCCATTGCCCGATGGCGAATGGGAACTGGGGTGGGTGGTGAGGGATGCGGGCTGTGCCAGGCCAAGGCCCCACCCCACTGGTCATCCCACAGAGAGTGACCCGTGGTGGGGGTGGGGCCATAAGTGGGCGGGACCTCTTGGTCCCTCCCCCGCAGCCATCAGGCTCTGATCACCCTATGGCCAACTGGGAACCCGGGTGGGTGGTGGAGGGGGGTGGGGCCAGCTGCCAGCAGCCAGGGAAGATGGTCCTGATCACAGGTTGGGTCTTGAGACCGTACCTGCACACGATTTCCTGCGCTGGGCCTCTAGTAAAATATATAGGGCTCACTACTGTTCATGGTTTTATACATCCACTGAGGAGAGTCTTAGAACATATCCGCCAAGGATAAAAGGGGACTACTGTAGATGCAATTATTTTCATTGGAAAGCAAGCACTGATATCTAAAAATATAAGTCAATGTGATTTTTCACACATCTGAACTGAAATCTCCCCATTGTTCAATAAAGTGAAATTCTGATTGAAGCATTCACTCTTTTTAGCTCAGTTAGGATAAATACTGTCTATTTTTGAGAATGCACAAATCAAATGATTTCACATGTTAAAGAAGTGAACTTTTATATATTAGTTAATTAATTATCATGGTTCATTTTTAATGAATTGGGAAAAAATATTTTAAACTGCACACATGTATGGAAGCCTGAAATAAAGATATTATACTTTAATCATTTTAGCATACTACAAAATACAATAAAATTCTTACAATGGATATGTACATTCATTTGTGTAATTCCTTACTCCTATGTCCATTTCATTTCAAAGATAAATCTAACAGTTTTATGCATATAATGTGCACATAATATAGATTTAAAACTAAATTTAAATATTCAATTCACATTATTCACATAATCAGCATTGGGTCAGAAAAATAATTTTTATACCCTTATTAACCAAATTAAATTTTATTATAATAAGCTAAAAAAATACACTGAAATCTGAAACTCTCCTCAATTATTATTAACTTAATAATAAATATAATAATGGTTCTTTGTCTTCTATAGTTCTTAGATCATACCTAATTCTAAGTTTTCTGATATTTCAGAAAGTATACTTTTTTTCAAGAGCAAAAAATAATTAATAGGGAGTGGCTACAATGATCAGGAGATCTGAATTAAACATTAAACATTAAGCCATTTTTTTCCATGAATCAGACCATTTATTTTTATCCAATTAAGATAATTACTTATCATTATATTTAAAATTGAAAAGTACAATTGCACCCCATTTATACAAAATTAGCTAAAAATATTTTAAAGAAATACAATCTTACTTTTATTAGCAGGAAAAGAGTTGATTATTTTCATAAAAAAATGTATAACCACAAAAACTTATGTATTAACTCAAATAAAATTAATTCCAAATAATACTTTCTGAGATCACTTTCTGAGAGTAAAAAGTTACAGATCACATGCCATCCCCAAAGGATATTATCTTTGAGAAGGCCTATAACCACTCTAGGTCTTAAGTTTCCTCAAATGTAAATTATAACAGATTCTATAAACAATATTTGTACCTATGAAGTTATATATGATTTAAGTGACCTCCATAGAAGTCTTGAGAAGCTCTATTTTTTTTTTTTTTACATAAGCCAACCACTATATTTCCATGGTGAAAATATTCCAGAACGATAGCAATGTTTCCTTAGATCTTATTTGTACCAGGCAATGTGTTAGACACCTTACATACATATTAATTTGATTAATCCGCATGTATGGGAGTGAGGTGGGGGAGGGGGCAATGGTAGGATATGTACAAATATAATTCCTTAATAAAAAAATGAAAAAAATAAAAAATTGATTAATCCATATTGAAACACTATGGAGTAGGCACTATTACTACTTCTAGTTTGCGGATGAGGAAATTGAGATTTATAAATTTTAGAAAACATGCTTGAATTCATACAATTATTAAAGCAATGAGCAATCTGGCTTCAGAGCCATTTACATAAGTTCATTGAAAAAAAATATTATGTTTCTAGTTACATAACTCATTAATCATACCATTTCAATAAAAACATTAATTGATTTCCAATTATTTACAGGTGGCTATAAGGACATAATCACTAAAAGCCATCTTTAATCTCTGAAATACATGAATTGAGTTAGGCAAATGATAAAACTGTGAAGAGAAATTTGCACTACAAGGTAGAAGATCTTTCCATTCCTGGTCCTATTACTTTTTAGCCAGGTAACTTTCAGAAATTAACCTACTACTTCTTTGCCATCCATTTTCTCAATGTAAACTGTGTATAATCATACTAGAGGCCTAGTGCACGAATTCGTGCATGGGTGGGGTCCAGCTGGCCCACCATGATTGGGGCTAATAAGGCAGGGTTGGCCAGGGGGAGGGACAGCAGGCAGTTGGTGGGCCGGCCCCTCCTCCTGGTCGAACTCCCGGTTGAACTCCGGGTTGGGGAGACAATTTGAATATTACCATTTTATTAGAGAGGATATGTCTTTTTTTATTTTTACAGATATGTTTTTTAAGATTAAACAAATAATGTACTTTGAAGGATAAAATGTAAATATAAGTTATATTACTATTAATAATAGCTATTTAACTACTAATGAGTATAATTCTATAGGCAGATTTAAAATAGGATATAACTAAACTGTAAAATTCAGATATACTTTGAGTCAAGGTGGTTATCTTTTTCTAGAGCACTTAAAGTGAATTATTTGAAGTCTGAGACTTAAATTTTATTCACATATTGAAAGAAATGAAACATCAATTTATATTTTGTGTTTCCTGATGAAACTGAAAATGAAAACTTAAATTATTATAAGAGTTCCAGATTTTTCACACACACACACACACACACACACACACACACACACACACACACAAATTTCTTGGAATTTAAGCCATGACTTTTGTCTGAAGACCACAAGGATTTTCATAAATTTGGATTTAATTTCATAGGTGTTAATTTTCACAACTGGAGAGCTGCAGAAGCTCTTGCAAGGCTTTTTGGTATAAAGCAGTACAGGTACCTAGTAATCTGCAAATTCATGAAGATCATTTTAAAGTAAGCTGAAAATCCCTGTGCATATGTTACTCATAGCAAACTTGCAGCCAGTGGAAGACAATTGTCACGTACTTTCTAGATCTTCCCTTTTTCATGCAAACTGCTCATTGCCCTTATGTTATTGCTCACTGTGTTCTAGACTTCAGCCCTTTACCCTCTGATCACATTTCTAATGACAAGCTCTAACCTCCAGAGTTTCTACCTCCTTCCTTTTAATATAGCTTATAGAAACAGTGGCCTATATATAATTTCCCTTTCACACCATGCTCTTCACCCCTCCATGTTATATCAATACAGAAAGATTTGCATTGCCAACAGTTACCATATAAACAAAGAAATTGGTTACATAGACAAGCAGAACAGATTTGGTTTCATCAGAGGAAATGGTTGGCTCCTACACCAGTGAGAAGTAAACTATTATGTAGTATAGTTTTATACATACCTACCCACAATGAAGCAATATTACGTGGTCCTAGTCAATGAGGGACTTTGCCTCTGATTGTCAATACTGGTTCATGGAAAAATTAACTCTATTAAATCTAGGGTCTAGCCATTTGTATAAAAACCTGTAGGAGGTTGAAGGTATTCCCTGAAACCCAAGCCAAAATTGCTTACTCAGTCACAGATGTCAGCAAGATTTCAGATCTGGAATTAGTTGATTGAAGCAGTAGCTATGTCATGATGAAGAAAAATACACCATAAAAAGTATATACTTTGATGATTCTCCCAGGCTTGGGGAAAGAGAAATACCCAATTATTTCAAGGACTCTTGCACTCAAGATTTGACTTGACATTGGAACTAAGAGACCCAAAATGCTATGATGCCTCCCCTAATATGACTGCGAGCTCACAGGGACCAACTAATTAATGAAGTCCTGGCTAAAACCCTTTCTCTTAGTGGGTCCACAAAGTCCATGAACCTACCTAGAAACAATTTCCCCTGTCCCCAAGTATATAGTTAGAATGGATACACTTAAGTATATATTTAAATGGTACTCCACAGAGTTATTCTCACATTGAGTTCTCAGACTGTGAAATAAGATAAAAATAGATTAGTGCCATCAGTAAAGACGTAAATGATGCATGACTCATTGTCTCTATTATATCTCCACTTCATTTGCCAGGCTGGTTCCTGCAAAAAGCAGATGATTACTGAAGATGACTGTGAAATACTACAGGCTTAACCACGCAGTGGTCCCAATCATAGCTACTTTGATGGTCAATGCATTTCTGAGAGAGCACACTCATAAAGTCTTATGTATATGCAATGTGATCATTACCTTGGTAAATACTATATTTCCCATTCCAATTAGATAAGAAGATGAGAAACAGTTTGCATTCATGTGAGATGAACAATATCATTTACAATTTTGCTTCACATTTATATTAACTCTTCTACTCTCAATCACAGTAGAGTCCAATGAAGTTTGGACTATGAAGAATTGTGGGTTTTTTTTAAGCACTAAATGCAAAATTTCATTAGTTCAGCAGCAGACAATGTAATTTGGAAAGATTTTATCCTACGTTGAGCCTAAGCAGGATGAAAATCTGAGTAAGCTGCATGATCAAGTACCCACACTGTGCTTGTGGCCATAGTGTGGAGAGGGACCCTAATAACTAGTTAACGGAGAAAAAAAATGATAGAAGGTTAGTTCACAAATAGATTATATCCAGGTGAAAACCAAAAATAAATGTCAGCTACATTAAGACTATATGCAGGAGTGGTCTTGAACGATGGTGTGGATAAAATATCTTCCCATGGACATAACTACAGCAGTTTACCTAGTTATCCATGAAGGATAGAGAAAAGGTGGTTGAAGGTAAGAATTCATGCAGATTCCAAGACAGAGACCAATGGCCTATCTATGTGTTTAGGAGTCTTGGAGAAAAAGAACTAGAAAATCAGTGTAAAAGGAAGAATAATACCACTATACCCCAAAGATGTCCATACCTAATTCTTGGAACCTGAGAATATGTTAATTACATGACAAAAGGGACTTTGCAGATGTGATTAAGGTCAAGACTTTGAGTTGGATGATGACTCTATATGATTTGGGTGGGCTGTATCTACCAGTAAGAAACCAGATTCTTGAAAGAGAAGAATCTTTTCTGTCTACCTTACGGGGGAGTTGTGACCATGAAAGAAAACTAAGAGGAATGCAACCTTGCTGGCTTTGAATATGGAGTGAAAAGGCCACAATTAAGGAATGTGGAAACATTTAGAAAGTAAAAGACAAAAAAAAACACAGATATTCCCCTAGAGCTGCCAGAGAGAAACTTGGCCCTGACAAGACTTTTATTCTAGCCTAGTGATACCAATGTTGGACGTCTAACCTACCAAACTATCTCTATATATAAAAGCCTAAGCAACCAGCCAACCTGCCGACCAGTAGCTATGACATGCACTGACCACCAGGGGGCAGATGCTCAATGCAGGAGTGGCCACAGGCATGGAAACATGGAACAGACTGGTGAATCTCGGAGGGAAGTGGGGGAGGGCGGGAAGAGATTAACCAAAGATCTTATATGCATATTAGAGGCCCAGTGCACGGACTCCTGTAACAGTGGGGTCCCTCGGCCTGGCCTGCGGGGATTGGGCTGAAACTGGCTCTCCAACATCCCCTGAGGGGTCCCATATTGCGAGAGGTTGCAGGCCAGAATAAATGAGTTTTGTTTTACACTATTGAGTTTGCAGTGATTTGATATAGTAGCAATAAAAACTTAATACAACTAGAGACATGATGATCTGTGGTACAAGCACATGAATACATATATGAAACTGGGTACATAGTAGAAGACTTTTGTAGGACCCATGTTAAAGCCTATTAGAAAACATATACCACAATGAAGGACAGGACAACAACACAGACAAAATGACTTGGCCAGTCGATGTTAGCCAAGCTTCTTAATCGACCATTTTGGAACTTACACTCTAATCACAGAAAAACAGTCAAGGAGGCATATACAGAGGCTATCTAGGAACCCAACAGCATGGATTCTTATTAGCTACTAGAGGCCCGGTGCACGAAATTCGTGCACAGAGGGGGGTTGTCCCTCAGCCCAGCCTGTACCCTCTCCAATCTGGGACCCCTCAAGGGATGTCCGACTGCCTGTTTAGGCCTGATCCCGGTGGGATTGGGCCTAAACGGGCAGTTGGACATCCCTCTCACAATCCAGGACTGCTGGCTCCCAACTGCTTGCCTGCCTGCCTTCCTGATTGCCCCTAACCGCTTCTGCCTGCCAGCCTGATCACCCCCTAACCACTCCACTGCCAGCCTGTTTGCCCCCAACTTCCCTCCTCTGCCGGCCTGGTCACCCCTAACTGCCCTCTCCTGCAGGGTTGATCACCTCCAACTGCCCTCCCTTGCAGGCCTGGTCCCTCTCAACTGCCCTCCCTTGCAGGCTGGGTGCCTCCCAACTGCCCTATCCTGCTGGCCATCTTGTGATGGCCATCTTGTGTCCACATGGGGGCAGGATCTTTGACCACATGGGGGCAGACATATTGTGTGTTGCAGTGATGATCAATCTGCATATTACTCTTTTATTAGATAGGATAGAGGCCTGGTACAGGGGTGGGGGCCAGCTGGTTTGCCCTGAAGGGTGTCCCGGATCAGGTGGGGGTTTCCTTGGGGCGTGGGGCGGCCTGAGCGAGGGGCCTGTGGTGGTTTGCAGGCCGGCCATGCCCCCTGGCAACCTAAGTGGAGGCCCTGGTATCTGGAATTTATTTTCCTTCTACAATTGAAACTTTGTAGCCTGGAGCGGAAGCCAAGCCTGGGGCTCCCTCCGAGGCTGGCAGTCATTTCTGTTGGGGTTATAATTGAAACTTTGTTGCCTTAAGCAGGTGGGCCTGGCCAGGGTGTGTGGAAAGCTTTGCTTCCCCTGTTGCCGGCGGCAACCCTGGCCTGCTCTCTCAAGCTCCATTCTGATGCCATTTGTTTGAATTTGTTTACCTTCTATAATTGAAACTTTGTAGCTTGAGTGGAGGCTTAGGCCTGGCAAGGGCAGGTGGAAAGCTTGGCTTCCTCTGTTACCTAGGAAACCTTGCTCTCTGTGGCTGTAGCCATCTTGATTTGGGTTAATTTGCATGCTCGCTCTGATTGGATGGTGGGCGTGGCTTGTGGGTGTGTCGGAGGTATGGTAAATTTGCATATTTATCTATTATTAGGTAGGATTGCTGTGCTGAAATTCCAAGAGTTCAGAAAAAGACCACCACTGAATCTGCAATATAGGAATATCTCAAGGGAATCAACCAATGACTTTATGACAACCTGACTATACTGGACTTAATCCAGTTATTCTCCTTTACAGCTTTACAGTTTTGTCATCGAATCTATTACTTTATTCATATTCTACTCTACTTTTCCTTTCCAAAAATATTGTGAATTAACTCATATTGGTAGCAGAACCTGCCTGGAAATTTGTCTTTGCTGCTATGATTGACTGTTCACCATATAAGCTCTGTGGAGGACATTCCTGCTTTTCTTGTCTATCAGTTTTTCTATAAATCTATTTGGTGCTTGGAGTAAGGAAGTCTTACTGATTGTGGCTATTTAGGGTCTTAGTTTACATATATCATTTTGCTACTGTGATATTATAAATGTAATATAAATCTGTGGAAGTAGAACTGATGGACTGGAAAGCTTTTCAGTTTAAATTGGAGATTTCCTTCTGTCTGAAAAAGAGTATGTAATTATACTATTAGGATTTTTACTGTCTGATTATTTAATCTCTTGCCTACAGAGATAACAATTATGTATATGGTGAAACATTTTGAAACAGTTTAAAATTAATCATTTTCTCTCAGTTACCTTTTAGATCATCATTCATTTCCTTTCTCATCTCAAGGTTTTTCTCCATGCCCTGAACTCTGTTTGCTCAGCACAGACTTCTCTCCTTTCTGCTACTCCCAAAGAGGCATTTATTTGCAAGACTATTATTTTTTTACCCTTTCTAGACATTACAAGGTAATATTTTATCTTTTATTGGCCCACCATGTCTTTTTTTTTCTTTTTTTTTTTTTTGTAGAAGGCTTTGGTTTCTTGTTGTATAGAAGCAATTAATTAATTAACAGTGTTGCATAATGGTACTATACATACTCATATTTTTTGTTCATAATATGTTTCTGATGAGGATTTTTTATTTTTCTAATTTTCTGCTGTCTCTCTGTGTGTTTCTCCCCCCTCCCACCCTGTTTTTCTTTTCCTTGTAATTAAAATTCCTGTGTTGATTATCTTTTTTATTTCATTAATTTTTGAGTGATATTAGTTTTTCCTACACAGAATACTTATAAGAGATTCATATGAAGAAAGTATGACATTATGTTGTAGCCCAGAAGAAATTCTCTTTGGATCATAGTAAGGTTCTTCATAGCATAGAGTTGTGCAAGAATAGGTTAGATTAGTCATTTCTTTTCTCTAGAGAACAGAACTCAGAGAGGTGTTTCACAAAGTGGAGTCTCTTCTCCTCCTTGACTCACAGAGAGACTCCTTTCAGCAAACAAATGATGTCTGTGTAATTATTTTATTGACATTTCTACTTGGTTTTGTTTTGTTTGTTTTGCTCCTAGCTAGTGCCAAACTAGATTCTGGTAAGTTCCAGCTATGTTGATTCACTCCTTTTCTGGTGATTGAAACACCTGTAGCTTTTGCACAAAATACAGAATAGCCCATTATTTTAACAACTATTATGCATCCCAACAATGAAATATTTGGAACCCTTAGAAAAACAATGTTATATTGACATTTGGATCTGAAATGGCTAAGTGGAGATTGCTAGGTTCCTTTGTTTTTTTGGAGAACAACTCAAAGCAAAAAAAGAATGAGAAACAGAAGTATATACTATAACTTAAATTGAACTAGACAAATTTATAACACTGAATATGAGGATAACTTCAAATATAAATATCAAGAGTGAGAAGACACGGATTAGTCATTTCTTTTCTCTAGAGAACAGAATGGCAGATGCCAGGCAAAGCTGATAAGGCCATTCTCAAAATGAGGTTCACATTTTGTTTCAATACAGCGTAATGCTATCTACTTCTTTCATCCAAAGCCACTGTGGGCTAGGTCTCCCTGTCTGGAGTACATTGTTTCATTAATACTTTGCCTTCATCTTTTCTCTTTATTCTCAGTCAATATGATTTGCTAAAATTAAAATTTTATATATGCTGCTGTTCTAAATTATTCCATGTATAAGGGCTCCAACTTAATCGGCCACTTGTCTACCACTCCTATATTTTATTCTTATAATTTCCCTCCACAGTCTCATACTATTTATTTTTAACTTATGGTCTTTTTCTTTATTCCATCTGACTGAAACATTCTCCCAATGATTTTTGCATGTCCAATTGGCATCATTTATGGTTCTTCTCAAAAAGGTCTTCTCTGTACCACTGTATGCAAAATAGCTACTCCAAATCCTCACCATAAGTTGTCACTCTTAATATTAATTGGTACTGTTTATACTTATCTAAATTTATTTTGTATTTATATTATACACATTTATATATAATAATATATAATATAAATATTCATGTATGTTATAAGCATTTTATATTTTATATATTTACCTTATTTATTATCTCCTTACTTCTATTGGACTGTAACTCCTTGAAAACAGAGATCATATGAGGGTTTTTTAAATATACCTGCAGAGAGAGCGGGACGTGAATTGAGTGGGGCGCAAATTCGCTGAGCAGCCTCCTGGGCCCCACCCACCCCAAGTCTCCATGTGGCGGCCTTGTGGGCCAGGGCAGAGTTCCCCAGGAAGTGAGCAGGGCGTGAGGGCAGGTGTCTCTGGTAGGCAAGCCCACAGGATGGTGGTCCATGGGAGATGAGCATGGTATTGCTGGCACTATATAAGGTTCTAGAATACAGTAGAAAAATGAAAAATATTTTTAGAATAAATAATTTCAAAAAGATACAAAATGGCAGTTATTTTTATTTAAAGCCCAATTTTATTACTTATTTCTGATATTGAGGAAATATAGGCATTCATGCAAGATGGGCTATTATCAATTATGAACATACTAGAAGCCTGGTGCACAAATTCATGCACAGGTGGGATCCGGCCGGCCTGCCCCGATGGGGGCCAGGCTGGTGGGAGGGAGGGGACATGGGAGGTTGGCTGGCTGGCCCCGCCACCGATCAGAGTGAGGGGCCTGGCCCGTCCATGGGGAGGGACCATGGGCGGTAGGGGGGGCCAACTGGAGCCCCGATCAAGCCAGTTGGCTGCTGCAGTGCACGTTATAGCGACCGGTCATTCTAGTCATTCCGGTTGTTCCATCATTCCAGTCGCTTGGCTTTTATATATATAGACTAGAGGCCTGGTGCATGGATTTGTGCATGGGTGGGGTCCCTCTGCCTGGACTGCAGGATCAGCCCGAAACTGGCAGTCCGACATCCCCTGAGGGATGTAGCAGTGCTAAAGTGGCGGCCAGGGAGGAGCCCCAGCCGGGGCCGGGTGCCACGCCACTGCCCTGCTGCACCTGCCGCTGCCACTGCTTGGTAGTGCAGCCACAGAGGCAATAGAGGCTCCTTCCACCACAACTGCACTCACCAGCCATGAGCCGGCTTCCGGCTGAGCGGTGCATTGAGCATCTGCCCCCTGGTGGTCAGTGCACGTCATAGCAACTGGTTGTTAGGTCATTCTGGTCATAACAGTTGCTTAGGGTTTTATATATATATATATATATATATATATATATATATATATATATATATATATATATATATATATATATATATATATATATATATACTAGAGGCCCAGTGCACAAAACTCGTGCATGGGGGGGTCGGTGTCCCTCAGCCCAGCCTGCACCCTCTCCAATCTGGAACCCCTCGAGGGACATCCCTCTCACAAACCAGGACTGCTGGCTCCCAACTACTCACCTGCCTGCCTTCCTGATTGCTCCTAACCACTTCTGCCTGCCAGCCTGATCACCCCCTAACCACTCCCATGCCAGCCTGATTGATGCCTAACTGCTCTCCTATCAGCCTGATTCCCCCTAACTGTATATATATATATACAGAAATGTAAAATAATATATTAATATGTACCTATTTTAAGGGAAAAGGAGGTAATAAGTATATATTTGTTCAATTGATTAAATTTTAAATATTTTAAATTTATAAACTCTAAGTATTTTTGTTCATTAGGAAAATAAAAAATAAGAAAAATGCATTTTAATATTTTAAAGACCATTTTTTTAATATAATTTCTTGGGAAATCTCAGTTCTTGAGTTTGGCAAAGAAAGATTTCAGAGCCAAGAATTCAAATTTAAAAAGTCACAGAGGTGGTAGAAGTGAACAAGTGACAGAGAAAAAGAAGGACCCTTGGAGCTTACGAGAGGGAAAGGAAAGGTAATGTGCCTGAGACAGGCAAGGGCATGATTTGGAGAAGGAGAGCAAACCTATATTTTTTTAATTAAGTGATGTAGTAAGATGTAGAAAGCATAAAATTGTATTTTGTTTTATGTAAAATAATCATGTAAAATGTGTTAATTACATATCAATGGGAATTATAAGTCACACATTTCCTTGGGTAGGTAAAATGTAAAGTATTTTAAACATTAAAGAGAGTGAAGGTAACACCTTGGTGTGCTGATCTGTTCCTACTATTCTGGAGATCTTATTCAAATCAAGTGTTCTGTTTGGATTATATATGATATTATTACTCTGAAATTTTATGACTTTTAATTTAAACCCTGCATCAATTCACTTCTTGGCTCCTACTTTAATTCTGAGCTCACAGAAGTCACCACCTCTTTTATTCTACCTGCTTTACACCTGTTGGCCTTGGCTGATAATTTAGAGAGAGCCTCTTAACTTCATCTTTCTGCAATTTGCTGCTATACATTGTATTAGGAATTCTAATGTTGGAAAAATATGAGATGATATCAACTCCCATGTAAAAAGTGTATCTGTTCTATATATTTGAGCTATAAATTCTGAGACATTTCAATGAATTAACATACTAAGTTTCAGGGATAAAAAAGCCTACATTTGTCTTTTGAGATGCTTTTTCAACAGAAAGAGGATATGGATTTATCCTCTTTCTGTTGAAAAAAGCCTACATTTGTACAGTGCATTCCAGTGTATAACGTGATTTCCATATAAATCATGTCAACATGTTCCTTTATGTGTAAAATATTTATTTCCTACAACCTTTCTGTCAAGATGATCAAGTGTGAGTCTCTTTGCCCATGCTGAGGGTACATTCTTGGCTAATACTACCTACCCAAGAGCGTCAATTCAAGCTTTCCCTCAGGAACATGGCCTTACTGCAAATACTAAAACTGATTTCAAGATCTCCTTAGCTTCAGAACACTTCAATAATTCATTCCTGTTTTCATTGGTCATTGCCCTTTATTTGACCCTACATAAAAATCCATATCCTCTTTCTGTTGAAAAAGCATCTCAAAAGACAAAAATCAAAGTCTTTATAAAGGGCTTGTTATTCATACTGTTATAAGAGACAATATAACATCTTCCCCCATTACCCCTAAGTAAATATGTTTAGCCCCGTCCACATAACAGTACCTAGTTCAATTATGCTTCAAAGTCTGAACCAATACCAATTACAAGAAAATAGTCCAGTTCTATGAACTATACCATTGGTATCTTGATAGGAACTGTGTTGAATACATAGATTCCTTTGGGTAGTATGGACACTTTAATAATGCAAATCATTCCTATTTACGAACATGGTAAATGCTTCCACTTATTTATATATTCTTCAGTTTCTCTCTTCAGTGTCATAATTTTCCAAGTAAAAGTCTTTTACATCCTTGGTTAAATATATTTCTAGGTATTTTATCTTATATGATGCAATTGTAAATGCGATAGTTTTCTTATTTTCCCATTCTGAGGGTTCATTATTGGTGTATAAAAATGCAACTGATGCCGAAACCGGTTTGGCTCAGTGGCTAGAGCGTCGGTCTGCGGACTGAGGGGTCCCAGGTTCGATTCCGGTCAAGGGCATGTACATTGGTTGCGGGCACATCCCCGGTGGGGGGTGTGCAGGAGGCAGCTGGTCGATGTTTCTCTCTCATTGATGTTTCTAGCTCTCTGTCCCTCTCCCTTCTTCTCTGTAAAAAATCAATAAAATATATTTAAAAAAAAATGCAACTGATTTCTGAATATTTACTTTATATCCTACTACTTTTCTTATTTCTAGTAGTTTTTTTGGTGGAATCTTTAGGATTTTCTATAGTATCGTCATATGTAAAAAATGACACTGTTACTTCTTTCTTTCCAATTTAGATGCCTTTTCTTTCTTTTTCTTGTCCAATTGCTGTGACTAGGACTCCCAGTACTATGTTGACTAAGAGTAGTGGAGGAAGACATCCCCATCTTTTTCTTTATCTTAAGGGAAATGCTTTTTTCATTATTTGACAAAGGAGGCAAAAACATGCAATAGGGTAAAGATAGTCTATTCAATAAATCATTAGAAAAATTGGACAAACCCATGCAAAAAAATGAAATTATACCACCTTCTTACACCCTTTACAAGAAAAAAGTCAAAATAGATTAAAGACTTAAATGTAAGAATCAAAATGATAAAAAAAAAAAAAAAATCCTAGAAGAAAACATAGGCAGTAAAATCTCAGACATTTCTTATACCACTATTTTTTCTAACAGTTTTCCTCAGAAAACAGAAATGGAAGAAAAAATAAACAAATGGCACTACATCAAACTAAAAAGTTTTTGCAAAGCAAAGTAAACTATCAACAAATGAAAAGACAACTCACTGAATGGAAGGGTATATTCACAAATGATACATCAGGTAAGGAGTTAATATCCAAAATTTATAAAGATTTACACAACTCAACACCAAAAATAGAATAAAAAGACTATCCTCATTCCAGCAAGAAAGAACGCTCCAGCAGACTGCCTTTGACTTCATCTGCACTAGGGATGCTCCTAGAACTCTTTATCTGCAGGACCATACTACAGCTATTGAACTAGCCTGCCACCAGAATCATGTGAGCCTACTTGTTATAATAATAAATCAATATTAGATAGATAATAGATAGATGATGGATAGATGATAGATGATAGATAGATAGATAGATAGATAGATAGATAGATAGATAGATAGATAGATAGATATAGATAGATAGATAGATGATAGATAGATGATAGATAGATGATAGATAGATGATAGATAGATGATAGATGATAGATATTATATCTATATCTCCTATTGGTTCTATTTCTCTTGACAACTTTGAATAATTCACTCTTAAAACAGACTTTGTAAAGGAATATTTCATAGCATACTTCACCAAGCAGAACAGTGATATAAAATTGAGCATCACACTTATTGCCCACTCTCTCTTTTTCATGTTTCACATAGCCTTTTCATTATTTACATCTTAAAAAAATTCAGGAATATTAAAATGGAGTTTCTGGATAATATCCACATGTTTTTACTCCAATACTTTAGTTGTTTCATTGTTTATTACATTCTTTGTCTTACACATTTTTGCCTCCCCTACTGTGGTAGGAGGTACGTTGTGAAAACAGTAAGAGACCTAGATGGGAGGAAGAAAACCAGATTTCTACTCATATTGCAGTTGTTTAGTAGTGCTTTGTTTTAGGTCTCAATTTCGTCATCTGTAATATACAACAACACTTGCCCTGTATATTTCCCAGACTGACAGGATAATTAGATAAAAACATGTGTGCTAATTCAATTTATAAATGCCTTTATAAATCAAGAGAGCTAATAAATTTTATTACCTCAGGGCTCTGTGTTTAGCTGCACCATCAAAAAATGGTTCTAATATATTAACTAGCTAATAATTCATCATAATTCATTTCTACAAATCCTGACAATGCCTGAACCAATTATATATAGAGAGTAAATATATATACATAAGAAGACATTTTATTCAAATATATGCAAATAAAATAAAAATTAAATGAATAAACACAGAATTTATTTTATTCAGGTAGAACAGTGATGGGCAACCTTTTGAGCTTGGTGTGTCAAACTTCGCCAAAAAACTGAGCATAACTCGGGTAGTGTGTCACTTTGAGAAAAAACATTATTTCGCAAATATTTCATCCTCAGGAGCAGCAAATGTTTCATCCTCGGCATCCGTTGAGGCGGCTGCATGTCATCAGAAATGGCTACGTGTGTCAGTGCTGACACGCGTGTCATAGGTTCGCCATCACTGAGGTAGAACATTGCGGGCTCTCTAAATTGCTTTGATACATTTTTCCTGGTTTCTCTACTCATTATTTGCTACCTTTTTCTTCTTACCTTTTAAAAAATTACTGTACATTTTCCTAATTTTCAAAGTTTTCTTTTATTGTTTATTTTTCATTTAATTCATTTCACTTCTGTACATATGCACACATATATATCTGAATATATCTCTGATACTAACTTTTTTTTTCCATATTCATATATTTCAATGCCATGAAGGAAAGCAACTTAAAAGTAATTGTTATGTCTGTGAGTTTGGACCTTTTTGTTCAGTCTTAAAGCCCAGTTTCACTGAAATATCTGTAGTACTTGTCCAGTTCCTTCAAGATTCATTGATATCTAACCAATGAAAATATTGCAGTAATTTCACAGAAAGGCTGCCAAATATGACATGAAAAAAATTACCAAGCATACATCCTTCCTTGCTACAAAAAGCTTAAGGCCTCATGACTCCTTAAATGCCTGGAAAAAGCAAGTTGATGACATGACTGTCAATAGTGTGCTATCAGGTGTTAGATGAAATGGACCAATGATGTCAAGAGGAGGAACCTAGCTCCTAGGCAGGGCACTATCTATGTTATGTAAAGAGGTAATATGCAAATTAGCCAGGATGCCATAAGAGTCACGACTGGCTCAGGAGGAGGTTGCGCGCACAGATGGGCAGAAGGGGACTGCTTGCGCTGTGAGGCAAGCCATGGATGGCAAAGCCGCAGAGCAGAGAGGCAGGGGTGTGTGCTCAAGCCTCCATTACTTCCTGGCCCCAGCAGCCCCGGGAGCAGAGAGGCAGGGGTGCATGCCCAGGCACTGCTGCCAGGAGACAGCACCCCAGCAGGCCCGGGAGCAGGAGTGGAGAGGCAGTGGGGCATGCCCAGGCCACCACCACCCAGCAGGTCCGCCTCTGCAAGTGAGCTGCAGAGAAAACACCTTTTCTCACAGCTCACTGGCTAAGCTCCCTGTACATCACTCGCAGAGTTCTTGATAACTTGGGTAATAAGAATCCAAGAAGGTAATCTAGGGTTTTTCCACCTCACTCCTGGAGGAAAAAATGAAGGTCTGCTGCTGGAGGGGCTAAAAAATGTCATATCCTGCCCTAGCCGGTTTGGCTCTGGGGATAGAGCCTCAGCCTGCGGACCACAGGGTCCGGGTTTGATTCTGATCAAGGGCATGTACCTAGGTTGCAGGCTCCTCCCTGACTGGGGCCCAGGTCAGGGCTCATGCAGGAGGCAACCAATCAAAGTGTCCCTCTCACATTGATGTTTTTCTCTGTCTTTCCCTCTCTCTTCCCCACTCTCTAAAAATCAATGGAAACATATCCTCAGGTGAGGATAAAAAAAAAAAGAAAGAAATGTCAGATCCTATGAAAGAGACATCTTGAAAATGCCTAAAGAAAGTTGTCATTTTTTTGTGGTGAAGGGATTGTGTTGATGAAAACACCTTGGCGGATACGGCAGCTGGCAGTGGCAGCAGCAGCGGGGTGATGGGGGTGGCACCTTCCCCTGATCAGCCCGCAGAGGGAGGCCAGACTGCGATGTACACCCAGGGAGTGGGCCTAAGCCATCAGTAGTACATACCCTGAGGGCTTCTGGACTGTGAGAGGGGGTAGGCTGAGCTGAGGGCCCCCCACCCCCTGACAGTGCATGAATTTTGTGCACCAGGCCTCTAGTTCTGTTTATAAACACAACAGAATATTCTGCTTATAAACAAAGCAGCTATTTTAGAAAACATTTATGAAAGTAATACTTAGGCTATGCAACTTCAATATTTTAAAGAAATCAAAGGAATGCTTTTTGCCTACTCACTGAAAAGAAATACACCCCTTGCAATTTCTTTTCATAAAAGTAAAATCCCACTTTGTATTGTTTTGCTTTCTCCAGTTCTTCCTGTCTCTTGCTTTCACCTTTTTTATTTTATCTCAATCATCATCAGTATCTATTGTCTACTGGATTCATCTCTTCTGCATTCAATTATGGACTAATTTCCATTACTTAAACCTCTCAACACTGATAATTTTCTCCCTTCTTTTGGTATTTTCTGTTTCATAATGAGAGGCCTCTGATGAATTCTTCATTGACTGCAGTTGTGGTGTCTGCATATAGTTGCTGGATATTTGAAATGTTTAGAGGAACTCCTTATAGGGGGTGGCAACATATTTGATGAGGAGAAGATTTTATTTTTTAGTGAAGTCTCTAGTGGGGACTGATGCATCATGATTTTGTGCCAGAATTTATTGATAATATTGTTTTCCTTTCCAGATATTATTTTCCCCTTTCTCCCTGATTTGGGATAACTGCCTCTACTTCATGAGCCTGGAGTCTTTTCTCTCTGAGACTCTGGCCTTATGATCACCTCCACTCATCAATTATCTTCCTATTTTGTTGCCCTTAGTTTTATCCTAAACTGCTTTTCTTATTTGCTAAGTACTCTCAATGAGCCATGTCAGATTTTGATTAATGTTTCTACATGCTTGTTTTAATGTAATATGAAATTTCATGTATTTCAAATATTTCTAGTTTGTTTTGGAGATTAATACTTTGTTTATTTTTACAGATTATTTTGAAAGAAGTTATAATTTATGTAATACTTTAGAAAAAAGTCAATGTAATTAATGAGAGATGACCTATGAAGCAACTCCTAGAATTTAGAATTTTATCCTAAGGATATAAAAAGCTATCAAAGAGTTTTGATAAGTGAAATTTTCACAAATCTCTTGTTTTCAGTGGAATGTTTTAAGAAGCAAAGAGAGGTCCATTGTGTGGAATGTTGCTGAGGGATCATATAAAATGACTAAAATTAAATTCAGCAACAGAGGTCATTGATAACTTTAAAAAGAGTAGTGGAGGCAGACTATTATTTAAAGTCAGAAATGAAGGAAATGAGATGTGTGGAAAAACAGTGAACAGAAGTCTAATTTAAAACATAAAACCTGAAGATTCACAACCCCAGCTTGAACCAGTTAACAGACAAAGAATCTCTCAAACAAAGAAAAGTAACAAAATTCCTAAAATGAATAAATTTAGTCTTTCTCCCAGCCTTCCCCAAAGGGATTTATGGTCTTTTACCATAATGATTGTGTGTTGGGGGGAAAGAAAATAATCAGAACTTTTGAGAATTGTTGAACACTGGCTCTGAACTAACACTAATTCCAAAAATGTTACTGTGGTCCACCCATCAGAGTCGGGGCTTATGGAGGTCAGGTGATCAATGGAGTTTTAGCTCAGGTCCATTTCACAGTGTGTCCAGTGGGTCCCCAAAACCCATCCTGTAATTATTTCTGCAAGTACATGATGCATAACTGGAATACGCATACTCGGCTACTGGCAAATTCCCCACCGTAGGAATTCCACTCTCCCTCTTTACTCTCTAGACCAGCTGAAATTTCAATTTTGCAGGACTTTGTTCCTGACCCCCTGCCAGATTAGATTAGATCTCATTATAGGGTCCCATTGCACCATTATGGGATCAGTTTCTCCATTATGCCAACTCTTACTCGTAACTTTCTAATGGATTATTTGCTGTCTTTAAGCATGTTTTTTTCTGCTGTGTTGTAAACTTCAAAAGGGTAGTGACCCATCTGCCTTGTTCATAGGTACACTCTAAACATCCACACAGCACGATTCAATAGGGAGAATATTTAATCAGTGTTTGTCAACTGCGTGTCTGCATATATTGTTTGAATCATTTCATTTAATCTGCAGCCATATATGTGTGTGTGTATAATCCTATGTAATAAATAGGTAATATGCAAATTGACCATCACTCCAACACACAAGATGGCCGCCCCCATGTGGTCAAAGATGGCCGCCCCCATGTGGTCACAATTTGGCTGCCACAAGATGGCTGGTAGTGGAGGGCAGTTGTGGGTGATCAGGTCAGCAGGGGAGGGTAGTTAGAGGGAACCAGGAATGCGGGGGAGGGCGGTGGGGGGTGACCAGGCCTACAGGGGAGGGCAGTTGGGGTGACCAGGCCAGCAGGGGAGGGCTGTTAGGGGGGACCAGGCCTGCAAGGGAGGGCAGTTGGGGGCGATTAGGCTGGCAGGGGAGGGCAGTAGGGGGGGACCAGGCTTGCAGGTAAGGGCAGTTGGGGGCAATCAGGCCAGCAGGGGAGGACAGTTAGGGGAAACCAGGCCGGCCGGGGAGGGCAGTTAGGGGGGACCAGGCCTCGAGGGGTCTGGAGAGGGTACAGGCTGGGCTGAGGGACACACACCCCCGTGCACAAATTTCGTGCACCAGGCCTCTAGTAAAATATAAAATTGTACATAAGCATTTCACTTCCAGACAAATAAAAGATTCCTCAGCATTAAGCATCTTTTAGAAAACAGACTTTAACACTTTGAATACATTTCTTTCTCCTAGGGCAAGAAATTCTTATTTGTTTTAGCTTTTCTAATTAGGTCCAAATTAATTTTTAACTATACATTATTCCTTAATTTTCTTTTTCTCTGTCTCATATTTTCCTATTATAGTTTTTGTAATTGGTTAGAACATAAGCCCCACTAACTCACTTTGCTATTACTTTACTATTTTATCTTTCTCTCATAATCTACTGTGTGATTAATCCTGAGAGTTGTTAGTAGAAAAATATATCTCACCATACTCCTGTGGAATAAATTCTTTCTTTGCTTCTGTTTAATGAAGAAACAAATTGAAATTTCTTACAAAGGAGATCCTTTTAGTTAATAGCATGTGTTATGATTCCATAACAAGCAAATGAATATGTTAACAATATAAATTTAAATTAATTCAAATTATTCCCATTGTGGGACATAACATAAAAAAATGAGCCTTTGAATTCAGTTACAACAGGTAATTTGTATACATTGTCTATATTTCTATTTACAGATGACATTATACGTATAAAGAGCTTCAGGTTTAGTTACATAAACCAAGTTAAACTATCAGCACACCTGGCAAAATTCATTTGTTCCTTTTCTCACTACATTCAAAGTATGCTGAATAATTGCTAAAGTATTCCTGTTGTTTAGAAGAAATCTTTGAACATCACTGATATTTAGTATCAGAAAAAAGCAGTAATAAATACGTCGATCAAACCTTCATGTTTAAGTTATCATAAATCTTATGACAACTTCTGAAAAGATGTGATGAATTGGTCAAGTTCCTCTATAACCATGAGTTCCCTCTTTTCTATACTCTAATTTAAATAAAGAATCCTTGAAATTTACCATTTCAAATTACAACATTTACTGATAAATATACGTTCTTTAACAGGGATATGCACCTTTTATTACATTGAAAATAGGCTAAACACAATAACTTGTAAAGGCAGAATTTTAACTAGAGCTTATCCCAAAAGGAATTTTCCTTTTCTTTCGTTCTTTCTTTTTGATTGAGGCATGTTTACCTATTATAACTGGCACTTGTATCTTCGCTAAAGAAACACAACTAATGCTTTGAAGGTAAATTTCAAATTGGAACTTTAATAGAAGTTTTATACTTCTTAGTTTTTTGTAGTATGTATTGAATAATTGACTTATATAAATAGAAAACTTGTATTATTTTTTTACAGAAGTAGTTGTTTTACTTTAGAAGAAAAAAACTCAGAAATTAAAGATAAACATCAAAATCATCTGTAACTTTACAACACAAATATTCAGTTAAGTTTTGGCATGGAATATTTTTATTTTTTACTTATTTCTAATCCTGGCAATAATTTACAGTGGAATATTTGCTTAATATAAGGAATATTCTTTTATTATTCATTTATTTAATACCTTCTCATTATGAAAAAATTATAAAAGGAGGTAATAAAATATATCCAATGCAATTACATAATGAGACAAGCAGGTAAAAACATCTTTAAACAAAGTGTAATGCTTGGTTAATTAAGTATATAATCCAAGTGAAATATGACCTTTATTATTATTACTAGTGGCCTGGTGCACAAAATTCATGCACGGGGCGGGGGTGTTCCTCAGCCCGGCCTGCACCCTCTCCAATCTGGGACCCCTCGAAGGATGTCCTACTGCCGGTTTATAGGGATCGGGCCTAAACCAGCAGTCAGACATCCCTCTCACAATCCGGGACTGCTGGCTCCAGCCCCTAACCACTCTGCCTGCCAGCCTGCTCACCCTCAACTGCCCCCCCATGCCAGCCTGCTCACCCCAACTGACCCCCTGCTGGCCTGCTCTCCCCCACCTTTCCTCCCCACTGGCCTGCTCACCCCCAACTGACCCCCTGCTGGCCTGCTCACTGTAAAACTGCCACCCCACTGTCCTGATCACCTCCAACTGACCCCCGCTGATGGCCTGCTCACCCCCAACTGGCCCCCCTGCTGGTCTGCTTACCCCCAATGGCCCCTGCCGCCCCATCCTAGCCTGATCACCCCCCAGCGATGAGTCTTCATGCATTGAGTCTCTAGTGTTTGTTATAATTTTGACTTCACAGTTCCTCCTTTTTTAAAAGAATAAAATACCTCTTAAGGTAAATTACATTATTCCATGCCCATTGCTTAGTACCAGACTTACATAAGGTAGACAGTCAACAAATATTTTATTATTAATATGAAATCTTAATTAGTAGCTCTACAACTCCAATATGCATCAGAACGACAGCTATTCATTTTTTAAAAAATGAAGATGACCTACTTTTCCTTCAGAGATTCTAAGTCTATAATTTAAAAACAAACCTCATGATTTGAATGAAGATTTTAAATATTATTATATATTATACATATATATGTAATATACAATATTCAATATACATAAAACACATATTATATCTTAAATATTACATATATAATATTAGAGGCCTAATGCATGAAGATTCATGCAAGAATGGGCCTTCCTTCCCCTGGCTGCTGGCATTGCCTTCGCTCTGGCCGGAGCCGCCTTTCTGCTCCGGCCCAGAGCCCCCTTCCCACACTGCCCAGAAGCCTGGAGCAGCTGGGGTGGTGCGGAATGCCCCCAGCCACTCAGCACCTGTGTATGCAAATTAACCTGCCATCTTTGTTGTGTTAATTTTCATACTCACTTCTGATTGGCTGGTGGGCATTGCGAAGATACAGTCAATTAGCATGTTACTCTTTTGTTAGGTAGATGGCTCATTTGTAATATCCTGCCAGATTTTACCTTATGCTTATATTTGGGGAGACATTCCCTCTTAACTATCAACTTTAAGGCATCTATATATTTTAATTTCTAATATATTTTAACATTTAAAGTTTTTGAAAATGTATAAAAGGAAAAAGATCTCCATATCTCTGGAAAAAAAAGTATTATTTTAATTAAGAGAATGATGTTAGACTAGAAAGTTCAAAAGAATGGTTTAAACATAATTTAAAGACAACAATATATCTATTATCAAGAAGTCAGAAATGTTTCAATTTCAGATTTCTACCTCCTGTGGGTGATAATACTAAAGATCACTTTGGATGATCAATATTCTGGAGGCAATATAATGCAATGGTTGAGAGAAGCCCAATGGTCAGAGGCAAGGATGTCAAATCCTTGCTCTGTCACTAATAGTATTTCCCGGCATTTGACCAATCTCTCCCTCAACTTTTCTACAGTACATTGGAGGAAACCATCTAATTTTATCATGGGATTTTCAGAAGTATTAAGTTAATTTTTACATTATGCCAGACACATCAACAAGGAGATGTGCTTGGCTTCATCTAAGCATGATAATAGGTGTAGCAGTTAATAATGCGGATTTTTTTCAATAGATGGAGTTACACATATGTTGATATATATGTGATTTGATATGTATGCTTCAAAACTTCATATGTCAAAATTGCTGAAGGTGTTAACATCATGGATATTTTTATGCTTAAAAATGTCGAATTTTGTGCCCAAAAAAAAGAGCATTTGCAGGAAGTCATAATTCATTACTTTATTTTGAAGAAAAGTGCTGCTGAATACTTTGGGAAGCTTATGGTGAACATGCTCTATCTCAAGCTATTTATGAATGCTGGTTTAAATGCTTTAAAAGTGATTATTTCGATGTGAAAGACAAAGAATGTCCAGGTCAACTGAAAAAGTTTGAAGACCAACAATTACAAGCATTATTGGATGAAGATGAGTGTCAAACTCAAAAACAACTTGCAAAAGATTAAATGTTGCTCAGCAAACAATTTCTGATCATTTACAAGCAATGGGAAAGATTTTAAAGGAAGGAAAATGGGTACCACATCAACTGAACAAAAGACAAATGGAAAACCAAAAAGTTATTAGTAAAATGTTGCTTCAACAGCATAAAAGAAAGTCTTTTTTTGCATCAAATTGTGACTGGTGATGAAAAGTGGATTTATTTTGAGAATCCCAAATGCACAAAATCATGGGTTGATCCAGGTCAACCATCAACATCCACTGCAAGGCCAAATCGCTTCGGAAAGAAGACAATGCTCTGCATTTTGTGGGATCAGGAGGGTGTGGTGTATTATGAGCTTCTAAAACCAGGTGAAACCATTAATACCGATTGCTACTGACAACAAATAATTAATTTGAACCACACTTTGATCGTGAAGGGACCAGAATGTGCCAGCAGACAAGGCAAAGTAATTTTGCTTCATGATGACACACCATCACACACTTAAAACCAGTGAAAGACACGTTAAAAGATCTTGCCTGGGAAGTATTAACCCACCCGCTGTATTCACCAGACCCTGCTCCTTCAGATGACCACTTGTTCCAATTGATGGCACACGCACTTTCTGAGCAGCACTTCAAAACATATGAAGAAGTGGAAAATTGGGTCTCTGAATGGTTTCCCTCAAAACAAGAAAAGTTCTATTGGGACGATACCCACAAATTACCTGAAAGATGGGGAAATGTGTAGCTAGCGATAGACATTACTTTAAATAAAGCACTTTTGTTGTTTCTCTTGAAAGTATCGTGTTTTCTTTTATTACAAAATCTGCATTATTAACCGGTACACGTAGTCTATGTTCCCTATTGTAAAATACTGAGAATTTTGGATTTGTTTGTATGTTAGGAAAAAAAAAAACCTCTTGTTGTACACTTTTTGAAGGAATTTAACCCTTTGCACTCGCTTGCTTTTTTCTCGATTCCTTTATTCTACTCGGGATTTAATTTTTTAAATACCCCAGATTTTACAAAGCACGGTAGTAGAATAAAAAACTGGAGTTTCTTTTCATACAAACTTATTTATTTGGATTTTTTTATATTTCATATTATTGATACATTCAAAGAGTAATTTTAATCTCGACATCCGAGTGCAAAAGGTTAAACAATAGAAATTTGGAGTATCTGAAGGTTCTCTCTATTCAGCATGTTTACCCTCTTACCTGACTTTGAAGGGTACAAACCTCATAAAAACAAACAAACATACAAATTAATAACTCTAGCTTCATCAGCAGTGTCTTC
Source organism: Ia io (assembly GCA_025583905.1). Lineage (NCBI taxonomy): Eukaryota > Metazoa > Chordata > Mammalia > Chiroptera > Vespertilionidae > Ia > Ia io. The sequence continues at coordinate 37,199,058 of JAJQQW010000002.1, read as the reverse complement.
ATTCTTCCACATAAACCTGTCTCTTCTTATATTATCACATGAACATTTGCTGTGGTTAAATACATACTTAAATGGTCCTCCTGCTTCCCCTCTCTTTCATGAGTTTTAAATATGTTCTCCCTAAAATGAGAGAATTGGTTTTGTTACAGAAGTGGAGATAAAATTCTACTCAATTGTCTCTATATATCATGAGACAAGAGATACTAGGCTTTGAGGCCTGAGACTAATAATTTAAGATTTCATACTAATCAGAGTCCTTGTTCTTTAGAGTTTTACTATTTCACGTAAAAATACATGGCAACAGTTTCCACACTAAGAAAAGCCAGGTGGAATACAATTCCTGCCCACCCTTTTCCCTCACAAATGCTTACTACACATCTCTATTTCAAATGAGAGAATTGCCTTCTTTAATTTATAAGTTTCCTGCTGAGATGCATGAAAATAAAAGCAATGTCATAGGAAGGCTGTCAACAGAGTACTTTATCATCTCTTTAGGTTACTTATGTCAATAAGAACTTAAAAGCACATTTTTTCACGTGCATAAGTCACAGCAAGGATGTTCCTTTTGTAGACTGACATACTTTCAAAATGTATTTGTCCAGAATATATTACATATTGTGAATATCTTTGTCCTAAACTTTCTATTTTTATCATTACCAGCGACCAGGAAAATAACTCTCTTACAGTATTATAAATTCTTTCTAATTTAATAAGTTTTTATATTTAAATATGGCTATTTAATATTTTTAACTCTTTTGACTTTGTCGTTTTGCTGATTGTTTTCTTTCATTTGGGGTTAATGATTTATTTTATATTTTTAAAAATTATATTTCTAAATTATCATTTTAATGTCTTAATTTTTTAATCCTTCTATTTTTCTTTTTAATTTGTTGATTTTTGGAGAGAGGAACTAAGGGAGAGATAGACAGAGAGACATTGATTTGTTGTTCCACTTATTTATGATTCATTTGTTTATTCTGACAGGGGATTTAACCTGCATCCTTGGCTTTTCTGACAATGCTCTAACCAACTGAGCTACCCAGCCAAGGCTTTCTATTTTTCTTTTACCACATAGGGTTCAAGCACACTCTGAGTGCTTTGCAAAAAGGAGACTGACATATAACCCACTAACTTATGCTTAGCTGTTTGGAACCAATTTGTTTTCCAGAAGATTGCATAAAAAATACTTCTAGTCATGGCTGAGAGCTAAGTCTTATTACTATACACTTGGCATGTACTAAGGCACAATATTTTAGTTCAGGAAATTGAAGCAAACAGGTAGCACATTATTTTCAAAAGATAAGATTTTTAATTTTGGTATAAATAGGAATAAGAAGATGAAAAACAAAATTTTATTTTAAAGTTAACATTATTAATATTATTTTATTAAACACTCTATTAAGTCAAAGACTTAATATGGTAAATTAGTTTGCCTAATATTTGTCGAAACTTCTAGCGTACATTGCTGGATTGAATTTACAAGAGAACCAAAATTGCAATTTCTAGGCTCCTGCTCATGTACTAGTAGACTGGAATTCATTTAGAAGATATTTATGTAAGACTTGAATCCAGATGCGAGAAAAAGTGAGGAGCTATCAATTCACAGTGCAAGCGGACAGATACTGTGCAGTCCAACAATTCTGAGCGCTCACCCCCAATCTTCACATTGCAGCTAAGATTTATTTGTAGAGCCAACAGTGTGTTTGACAGTTCTGATTGGAAGAGCTTTATGATTACAACAGAGGTCACAGTTCCCTGTTTAGACCAGTTCTGCCATGGTATTATAGAAGGCCGACAGAAGATCTGCCCTTCCAACATTTTGAACAATGCTGTAAGTATCTCGTTCCAAATAATAAAATCCATTATGAATAACTGAGCTCTAGCTGATAGAGCAATCCACTACTTATTGATTGAAATGATCTGATATCACTGCACTGTTACTTGAATGTAGAACCCAAACTAGACTTCACCTGAAGGACTCTGCTAAAACAAACAGACACACAAAAAGGTTTCACTGCATTTATAACCTCCCTGAGTTACAATTAAAACCGAACAATACATCCTAGAAATTATGTTCAATCCCTCTCATTTTTCACATGTGAAAACTGATTTCAAAAAATATGTGATTTGCAGAAACAACAAAAAAAAATTGTGAAGAGTTAAAGGAATTTAGACTTAGGACATTTAACATTTCTTATTTTCACAGTTAGGGAAAACTATGAGGAAGGGATAAGCCAGGCAAGCAGGTGGAAAGGGAAAGTGCAAAAGGGGCCTTACTTGGTGACTGTCTTCCTTTTAAAGAACTTTTCCAGCTATAGCTATAACAATTCCCACCTCCTTCAACTTGGTAACAAATTAGTCACAGAGCTTTAAGTAGTTAAATGTTTAAATCTACAAAAAAGGACACATTTAAATCACTAAGAAGATGTTTGAAAATTGTTACCCTAGTTTCTGCAATAATCCACTTCCCGCCTGTGCCTTCCCTTTTCCCTGCTCTTCCACTTCTACCTTGTTTATGTTACTTTACTTAGATTTTTTTCTTCAATTTATTTCATAAGGGAATAATTTTTCTAAATAAAAGCTCTATGCCTTATAAAAAAACTAGAGGCCTGATGCACGAAATTCATGCAAGGGGCTCAGTCCCCACCACCGCTACCTCAGCCCCTGGCACCGTGGCTTTGTCCAGAAGGTCATCCGAAAGGATGTCCAGAAAGATGTCCAGTCTAATTATCATATTACACTTTTATTATTATAGATATCAGTATGTAAGGAAATATTTAAAAAATGTTTAAGCCCCTATGCAATGCAAGTACAGTGTATTTCTCTCTCCCACAAGCTCAGATATAGTAGAGACATATATAGAGAGAGCAAACTGCATTGCAACATGAAAGAATCAGTAATATTATATTGAATTCTAAAAGAATTATAGAAGACTGACATGAATTAATCTGTGAAAAAAATGATGTGTGAAGTAGCAGATGCATTAACATTTGTTTTTAGGCAAGTATTCACTTAGCACATATTATTACAGAACCACTACCTTGACCTTTATATTGAATAGAGAGGAAAGACAGTACATGCAATGGAGAAGTTATTAATTTTTTAATTTATGAAGGTCTGTGAATGTATCCCTCTGAAGTATTTTTACTCTTTTCTAAAAAAAAATATGCTGAAAAACTGTTCTTTTAAATGTGTTCAGCTTTTCCTAACCACTCAGAATGCATAGACTCTCCATGTTATTTCCTATATTTAAATTTTAAAAAGTGCTTCGCATATATATGTGTTAAACTTTCAGACATGTATCAATATCAGTACCGGTGCCTCCACCTCATATCACTTTGTATTATATTACATGGTCAATTTTCATTTACCTTTAGAATTTAAAATATTAGCCATTAAATTAACATTAATACAATAAGAATATTATCTAAGATTCTATATGACATTATCTTCTATCATATTGTATAGCTATGTTTAAAAGCCTTCACATGTTATAAGCTTTTATAATATAACACAAATCTTTTAGTAGTCTAATTTGGCTTTAATAACATTACATGATGGGTATTTAGAATGTTACAGATATTTACAGCTACGTAATCCCTATATTTTATATTGAAGTCAGCAATGAAGTTACCAAAATTTAATATAGAGTAAGAAAATAAATACTCATTAAACACCCTCATACATATCCCACACATAAATACATCATCAAAAACAAACAGAATTATACTGAGCACAGAATATATCGAAGAAAATAATAGAAACAAATCTCATAGCAAATAGTATGTCACTCCTACTGTTCAGGAATAATTATAAAAATACTAAGGTAAAAATAAGCTGTTATTTCAAATGCTAATGAATATTTTATTCATCTTCACTTGAATAATTTCTATGTAGATTATTCAGAGACTTTCTGTGTAGCACCCTTCAAAAAAAGTAGACAAGAAATGCAGCTATACTATGTGTAGAGTGTGGTATGAACAAGAATCCCCATATTTTCAAAAAGAAAAATAAGTCCTTTTAAATACATAATAACTTAAGTCTTGGCTGGATAAACTCTCCACTATAAAGTTTAGGACACAGTGATTCATGTGGTACACAGCACTGGTGAAATCTTTTCACACACTCCATCTGTCAGTGATGGATGTTGCATTGTGATCCCATGGAATCAATTACTCTCGAATCCTGTTAAAGGTAGTATAAGAGGAGGGAGAAAAGACGCTTTCCTAACAATGTCAATACTTACTTAGAATAGAAAAGCTTTATACATTTAGTAAGGCTTTCCTCAGTTTTGAGCCTGTTAGTGCGTTTTTATACCCAGAGGTTAAGCCATTTATAAGTAAGAATATGAAAAATAAGTATTTTCATTTTAGAATAATAATTTCAAAATTTAAAAGATTGTGTTATATTTTAGAATTATTTCACATTTTCTTAATGTTAGCCAATCATTTATCACCATACAGCACAACCTAAGTCTAAAATATTGACAAAATTCATGTGTTTTATGAGAAATGCAAGTATTTACTGGAAGAAATTAAACCACAATGACTAAGGTTCTATCACACACTGAGATTATGGATAGAATGTGAAAATTGTGATTGAAAAGCAATTTTGGAATCATGGTGTGCTAATGCATCTCTTTATATCAATTTCTATCGTATATATCATCTCCATCATCCAAAAAACAAACCCCTCCGAGGCATGACAGCACCTGATACAGTCAGGAAATTTGTGCTGGAATAACAAAATTGCATTGATAAATAAGATTTCCATTTTAGTGACTTCTCAATTTTTAGTTACTTTTTATATGAGTTCCTGACAGTAAACTTAGTGTTGCATAATTCAAAAGATTAAACTGCATTGGCTGATATGACTTTGAAATACATTCAATTAGAACTTTATAGAGTTTCTGAGTGAGGGGGGAAACGTGGCATGTGTTCAATGTGTGTGGTTACCAAATATTTAAAGAATAATTATCAGAATATTCAAAGCTAAGAGATTGGAACCATTGTAACACTAGCAAACTACAAAGTGAACTTTCTTTGGATTTAAGATCTAGTAGTTTTTCCTGCCTCCCTTTCCCCCTTTATTTGTCTCCTTTTGTTTTCCTCCTATTTTCTTTTGATGTTGAAAAGTGTTAAAATGTTTGACATAAACAGATGTGCAATAACGAATTCTATTATACCCTCTTTGGTTTCATCAAGGCAATAAAAAGTATAATATATCAAGAAAGCATATTAGTCATGAAGAAATATTAAAAAGTGTGTTTAGGTAAAAAAATAGAGTAGAATTTCTTTGCGGCTATGGCCATGCTCAAAGCTCAATTAGATGATGTGATGATGGTGATGATGGTGATGGGAGGAAGACGGGAAAAAAGAATACCTTAGCAACATTAGTCACATTTTTTAAAAGTCTTAGTTATTATAAAAACCATCTAAGAAAGGTAATTTCATGATGGTCTATGTTGGCTGGTCAGTTTTTTGTTTTGTTTTGTTTTGTTTTTTGAGGGTTTTTTCATTGAGGAAAAATGATGAAAAGCATTTTAAAACTGTGTTTATGATAAGTAAGTGTAGCGTGAACTTAATTTTCTTTATGTTCATTCACCTGTTTTACATTATTATTGCATGCTGACAGTGTGCCAGGTATTGTTTTCAGCACTGACAATACAGCAGGTGAAAAAACAAAAATTTTACTCACATTGAACTTACATAAAGAAATAGAAGGTAATCAATTAAAACAGTTATATGGGGATATAGGGAACCAGGCTCTCCAGATAAATGGTTGATTCTAGATCTGGAGCAGGGGAAATCCAAGATGAGCCTGTGGTATCTTAGCCTGCTAGAGAGTATGGAAGTACTAAACGCACCAACAAGCAAACAAACACACACAAATAAACCTATAAACTGATGAGAGTATGTATGTCAAAGGGGCACAGGAGCCAGCTTGAAAGCACTCCAAATGTGAAACAGTTTGACCATTAAAATAAATAATGATAGTATCTTACTATAACCCAAAGAATCAAATAAATATTTAAGGCCTTAATAATATAAATAAACTAGAGGCCCAGTGCACGGATTCATGCACCAGTGGGGTCCCTCGGTGTGGCCTGCGGAGATTAGGCCAAAACTGGCAGTCCAATGCCACCTGCTACTCCTGCCTGTGGCTCCCACTCATCCCAGCCCTGCTGTACCTGCTGCGGGCTTGTGCCCAGTCAGTCCCATGAGCTGCTGCAGTGGTGCTCCCCAGTTGTGAGCCCTGCGTCTGGCGCCCAACAGTCACCTGAGCAGCACCCTTGCTGGGGGCGTGCACTGACCACCAGGGGGAAGCTCCTGTGTTGAGCATCTGCCTTCTGGTGGTCAGTGCACATCATAGCGATGGGTCATTTGGTTGTTCGGTCGTTTAGTCACTTAGGCTTTTATATATAGAATAGAGGCCCAATGCACAAAATTCATGCACGGGGTGGGGAGGGGGTGTCCCTCAGCCTGGGCTGTGTCCTCTCATAATCTGAGACCCCTCAGGGGATGTCTGATTGCCTTTTTAGGCAGTCTCGCAATCTGGGACCCCTCACTCCTAACCACCTGCCTGCTCGCTCCTTACCACTTGGCTTGCCGCTTCTTAGTGCTGCCATGGGGGCAGGAGAGGCTCCTGCCACCACTGCTGCGCTCACCAGCCGTGATCCTGGCTTCTGACTGAGGAGCACTCCTGTTGTGGGAGTGCACTGAACACCAGGGGGCAGCTCCTGCGTTGAGCATCTGCACCCTGGTGGTCAGTGCGTGTCATAGCAACCAGTCGTTCTGGTTGTTCTGCCATAATAGTCACTGGGCTTTTATATATGTAGATGACTGGATAAACAAATGGAGTAGAAGAAATACATGTTCCTTTTAAAATTGCCCTAACTGGTTTGGCTCAGTAAATAGAGAGTTGGCCTGCAGACTGAAGGGGCCCGGGTTTGATTCCGGTCAAGTGCATGTACCTTGGTTGCAGGCACATCCCCAGTAGGCAGTGTGTAGGAGGCAGCTGATTGATGTTTCTCTCTCATCGATGTTTCTAACTCTCTATCACTCTCCCTTCCTCTCTGTGAAAAATCAATAAAATATATTTTTTAAAAATTAATAATAATTTGAAATTTAAATATAGATAATCTCCCCTTCAGGAGGAGATTATCTAATTTCCCTCCCCTTGAGTATGGGCAGGATGTAGAAACTTGAATAGAGCATAGAAAGGGGAAATTAGTGACAATTAATAAATATGTGAGAAGTCACTTTCCCCACATATTCAAGGTTAATCTCATCAGTGGCTAGTCAGGTTGGTACCAAGTGTCTCTGATATGATGGTATAAAATAACTCTCTATGGTCTGTGGTCTTCTCCCCTGCTGTTCCCCACCTCTTTCCACATCATAACCCTAGTCTAAACATCAAGAAAACCCAAATTGAAGGGCAAAAATAATGCCTGACCAAACCTCTTCCAAAGGCTGAGTGAAGGTCATGAAAAACAAGGAAAATCTAAGACAATATCAGAGATGGGAAGGACTAAGGAGACAAGGTATCTAAGTTTCAGTATCCTGGATTGGATCTTGGAACAAAAAGAGGGATGTTAGTAGAAAAACTAGAGTAAACTGAATACTTCTATAGTTTAGTTCAGCAATTTCAATATTTAACCGGTGTACTGCAAGAATTTTTAAAACATGTAATATGTGACTATTAATTACGGACACTGACCTCTTTTCCCTTAGGTTGTCAAAGAAAAAATAACAACAGCCAACAAAACAATATCCTTCGGGTGTTAATGCCTTGTTTAAGCCATAAATATATAGGTCATATAATAGAGTTACATCTCATTGGTCATGTTGCATAATAAGGTTGCACCTGATTGGTTAATTCTTGACACCAGAAATCCTTACATACACATATAGGCATCTGACTTTTTAAAAAGTCACTTTGGAGCAAAAAGGATAGGTAATTACTATATTTTTATGCAAAGCAATCAAAAGTACATCTATTTTTTTCATATAGTCAAGAAATATATTTTTCGTGTGCTGAAGAATTTTAGCAATTAGTTTATGTGTGCCATGAGATGAAAAATATTGAAAATTGTTGGGTTAATTAATAGTATTGTACTAAAGTTAAGTTCTTAATTTTGACAAATAAATGCTTACTATGAATAACATTTGAGGAAACTGGATGAAACCTCTACTATCTTTGAGCTTTTCTGTCTCAAATTATTAAAAAATAAAGTTTGTGTTTATTTTTATATAAACTACATATCATTCACAAATATGACAATTATTGTGGAGTTAAATAAAACTTGAGAGTTCTAGTGTATGCTTGGTCATAAATGCCCTCAGCTAGAACATGGCACTGATAAGGAAGACAGAAAGAACAGAAGAACAACCCATCCAGATATCTGTCATTTAGGCAGATAGAGCAGCCACATCTAAGGCCTGGAGGAGAGAGCCTGTGGTGTTTTATTCATTTTAACTCTTCACTGTTAATAACTCATTATGAAGCTAAAGAAAGTGATCTGCTTCTTACACCATTGCTTTCCATTTTGTTTTTGTTTTTCAGTTCAGTCTTAAATTATTAGAAATATATATCATTTGTTTAGTTATTTATATTTTTATTTGGAGGTTGAGGTTGAACTGTCTTCCTATTAAAATATTTTGACACTTGAATGTATAATAAAACAATCTTTTATGTCATTCTAAAATGAATTTTTTAAATCCTGTCTGAAGTTATGTCCTTCACTTCCTGAAGACACATGCATATTTTAACATATTATAATGGAAAGAGGCACTTATCTTTAAAATAATTAGTCTGGGACTAATGAAATAGCAAGCCATCTGGCATAAACATAGATTAGAAGTGCTTGTCATCTGAGTGCTGCCTGTTTCAAAGCTTTACATATTATTCAATGGTCTTTTCAGACATCTGCCTATTAGTATATGTTAGGCATAGTGGTTAATGAATATAAGAACATGCATAGTAAGTGTTGGCTAACATCTCATTAGACTCAATTGATTTGCCAATAATTGCAGTCTTATTTTCGTCCCAGTGGCTCTTTTTAATTTATGTATTAACTGGTTATCAATTGGTTGATTTAAATAATTTTGCTTATCCACTTATCATAGATATTCTTCAAGGCTGCCTTTATAGGCAGATTTTAAATTATGGCAGAAGCTATGAAACCTCCTAAATCAAAATAAGCTTATTCTTCATTAAAATATCTATAGTAGGCAAATCTATAGAGACAGTCAGAAGATTAGTGGTTATATAGGTGATTGGGGAAGGGGGGAGGGCAATTAATTGATTAATAATATGGAGAGTTCATCTTGGATGATGAAAAACTTTAAAACTAGATAGAGCTGGTAGTTATATAACACTATGAGTACACTAAATGCCCTTAGATTATACAATTTAACAAGGTTCATTTTATATGATGTTGAATTTTGAATTTTGAATTTCTAACTCAATATAAAAAAGATTTTAAAGTATGATTCTGAGTTATTTTATGATTTTTTGAAAAAAATCATTTTCCTTTTTTTAAAAAATATATTTTTATTGATTTTTTACAGAGAGGAAGGGAGAGGGATAGAGAGCTAGAAACATCGATGAGAGAGAAACATCGACCAGCTGCCTCCTGCACACCCCCCACCAGGGATGTGCCCACAACCAATGTACATGCCCCTGACCGGAATCGAACCTGGGACCCTTGAGTCCGCAGACCGACACTCTATCCACTGAGCCAAACCGGTTTTGTTGGAAAAATCATTTTTCAATGAGAAATATTATCTGCATGATTTAGAAATAATAAATAGCCAATATTCCAAGGAAGTAATTATATATGAAATGATCAACTCAATGACTGATTTAAATTTTGGACAGTTTGCATTGAACTAAGGCCATTTTTAATATCTCAGTTTTAAATTATGTATACAATATTTATCTCAGTATTAATCATTGTAATCTATTCATTTCAAGACACTATCTTAAGTCTCTTAGTTCTCATGCTACTCAAAATAGAAATGAGCTTTCAGGAAAAAACAACCCATCAGGTGAGTGTGTTGTTACCACATATTAAGTGTCAATGAACAATTTGATCTGGGCCAAATGCAAACTATTTGAGATAAAACAGCACAGCCAGCAAGCATGTATATGCCTTTAATTCATCTATATAAATTTTGTCAAGAGCAGCTACTATGTCTCAATACTGTTTAGAAATTACACTATTATGATGATAGGGATTAGACAGCACTTAAATAGTTAAATGAATGAATGTTGGGTAAGGATGACAGTAGATGGCAGGAAGTTCTCTAGTCACATATTAGAAGGTTGGGGTATAGGATATAAGTATACTAGAGGCCCAGTGCACAAAATTCGTGCACGGGGTGGGGGGGGAGTCCCTCAGCCCAGCCTGCACTGTCTCCATTCTGGGACCCCTCTAGGGATGTCCAACTGCCCTTTCACAATCCAGGACTGCTGGCTCCCAACCACTCGCCTGCCTGCCTGCCTGATTACCCCTAACTGCTTCTGCCTACCAGACTGATCAATCACTAACTGCTCCCCTGTCAGCCCGATTGCCCCTAACTGCCCTCCCCTGCCAGCCTGGTCACCTGTAACTGCCCTCCCCTGCTGGTCTGGTTGCCCCTAATTGTCCTCCTCTGCAGGCCTAGTTGCCCCCAACTGCCCTTCCCTGCAGGCCTGGTCACCCCTAACTGCCCTTGCCTGCTGGCCTGGCTGCCCACAAACTGCCCTCCCCTGCAGGCCTGGTCACCTCCAACTGCCCTCCTCTGCCAGTCCGGTCACCCCTAGCTGCCCTCCCCTGCAGGCCTGATTGCCCACAACTGTCCGTCCCTGCCGGCCATCTTGTAGTGGCCATCTTGTGTGCACATGGGGGTGGCCATCTGGTGTGTTGGAGTGATGGTCAATTTGCATATTACCTCTTTATTAGATAGGATGGCCTTTGTCAGGTGTTTAAGCATTCCTTTGGTTTATTGGATAGTTATGGACTCTACCATAGAAAACCTTTTTCTCTTTTCTCTAACTTTGATCCTCATCAATGAGGTACTAATATATCTGCTTACATCCTTAGTACTGTCATTACTGACACAAATTACCGTTTGTCACTTGTATTGTCTCTGCTGGGCACCACTGCAACACTGGCTGGTCCCACTTCCTGTAATGGTCTAGAGGTCCCAAGGCACACTGTCCTGTGGAAAAGCAATATCTCCACATTTTAGTGTTATGCTCTTTGTCATGTGGCATAACTGCCCTCCCCTGCTGGCCTGGTCGCCCACAACTGCCCTCCCCTGCTGGCCTGGTCGCCCACAACTGCCCTCCCCTGCAGGCCTGGTCACCCCTATGGGCTTCAATGTTTTAAAGATATTTTATTGTTATAATCTTTCACTTTTAGCCACATCATTTCCCCTAACCACTTCTCTCCTTCTTTGCCATAGGACCTGGAGAAACTAGACTGGAGGGAAAGTTCAAGTGACAAATATATTAAACCGAAAATCCCTCCTGTGTGACAGCTAACTTGTTTCAAATAAGACTATGTTGACAGTTTCCCTTAATATCTACCCTTAACAATCTTATACTAATAGATTTTTCAGGCCCAGATGTACCAGTCAGATTGATGATTTTGACCAATTTGAGAAAAGTTTATGAGTTGAAAAGTTAGGAGAAAAGCCACCTAGAGCACATACAAAACTAAGTGATAATAAATTAAGCTTTTCATGAACATTAAAAAAATACAAAGGAATACACAAAAGAAATACATCTAAAATATACCATTTGATCAGGGTTACAATTACAACTTTTAGTAATAATTATTTAAACAAACATGATATGTCCATATCTGCACTTAAGAATACAACATACCCAAGATGGCAGCTATTTTTCACATTTTCCCATTTTAATTTTAAAGCATCACTTTTCCTTGTGTCTCTTCCATAGGCAACTATTCAGCCATAAAATTATAAAGTTGTAAAACATATTTATGTCCCCAAACTTTGTATTACACATATGATCCTAAAGCAGTTTTTAAAAAATGTTGTGTTGAATAAATGGTCTGAAATCCGGCTTGATTAGATCTGATAGCTCTGGTCCCATTTTCCTGTAAGGACATGCCACACCATTAGGTAACAGCTACATTCTCACAAAGAGCCAAAGGCAGAATAAAGCTTTCCTAAAGCTAAGATTAACAACAACAACAAAAAAAAATCGCAGTGTTTCTTTAGTGTGTAAGAGAAAAATAAGTGACTTCCTTCAGTAGCAAACTGATATAAGGTGTCATCTTGATACTATTTAAAACAAAGGTTTAATGACATTTTATAGGCTTGTACTCCAAAATCACCCTTATATGATATTCATGAGCCAGAAGTTGTACCCTTAAATATGAAGGTTTCCCACCAGGAAGACACTGACTTAACAGAAACGCTACTCAGACTCTCTTGATTCACAGTGTTGGTTTTTGCTCTCCTCACACTATTTTATCTAGTCTCTTAGCTTATTCTTGAATGTGCAGTGTTTTCTCTGACAAGCTTTGGATTCCTCTAAGAGATTAGAGTGATTTAGCGTAGAAGAGACTGGTGCCTTGCCGCCCTTAAGAAAGGAAGATGCAGATGTGAATGACCTTAAAGGTCTTTGTCCAAATCCGCTTCTTTCCCCCTTCCTTTTATTTCCTGCAGGAGAAAAATCAGTCATGTCCACACAAATCCCAATTCCATTAACCTTTCAGTTACCTCTGAGGCATTGCAGTACTCAGGTCTCTAACATTATATATGTCAAGTATTGGCTGGCTTGTCCTTTATAAGTATCTCTTGTAATATCTTGACTATTTCAGATAGTTCATAGTTCAGTTATCTGAGAATACTAAAGTGCAGCAGAATTTTTACTTCTGGAATTATTGCCTGAACCTAAGGTTCATTGGAGGGGCAAAGAGGAGCAAAAGCACACCCTCTCACACACACACTTCATATTTTGTCCCCTTAAATTATGTTCTTTTTATATTGTGTTTTAAGTTCATAGGAGGCAATAAACAGAAGGGAAATACTACTACACAACTCCTGTAAATCACAGGAAGACACATAAATTGAGCCTTAATTATAGACAGCACAGTATAGCAAATATGAATAAGGACTGAAAACCAGATTGCTTAGCTCCCATCCCAACTTCATTTCACTTTTTAATAACAAGTCACCTTGGGATTATAACAACTTTCCTGTGTACTGGTTTCCTGGAATATAAGTGAAAATAAGCCTGTTTAATATAGTTATTGTGATGATTCAATGACTTGATTTTGCCTAGAAAAATAGTAGGCACCCACTGAAGGGTAGCTCTAATTATATTTACTGATGAATTACCAAAAAAAGATTGATAAAATAATGTAACATTTTAATCATAACCATTATCAACTATGAAAGAAAAAAAAGTATATAGACGAAGCCAAAACCCATGATTTTTAGAACAATTGAGTGATTAATATTTCTTAAAATTATATTTAACATTTTTGAATGTGATAATACAGTATTACTACACAGATTACACAGCCCCAAAACATACTGGGTTATAGGATATTTGCATACCATTCCTCAATAAATGATTGATTTAATTGTAATGGGTGGAGAAGGAAAATTGGACATAGTGAGCTAGGAAAATGTGATATTTGCTTAAGTCAACTTCTTTCCCCCCGCTTTCTCTTCCTGCAGAAAGAAAATCAGTCAACAAAAATGGCAATAATGGTCCATTATAGACTCAAATTAAAAATATCTAAAATAGAATACAGTTTCTACCTTATTCCCTCTTTTTGTTAATAGTTCTATATTTTTCCTAGTGCCTCAGGTTTGGAGTCACTTTTGGCCTTTTTCTTTTTACCTGGCATATCCAACAATTATTTAGACAACTGAAATTCAGCTTAGCCTAAATGCATACTCTATATTAAAAAATATTATTGCTGTTGTGGCTGAATTGTGCCTTCTCCCCGACCCCATCAAAGATATATTGAAGTCCTAACCTCCAGTACCTCAAAATATGAAGTTCTTTAGAACTAGTGTTATTGCAGATGTAATTAAGATGAGGTCATACTTGAGTAGGGTGAGCCCCTATTCCATGTTCTTATAAGAAGAGAGACAGAGACACAGGAAAAATACCATGGGATGATAAGACTGGAATAATGGTGCTGCAAGCCAAGGAATTCCAATGATTGATGGCCACCACCAGAAGCTAGGAGAGGGAAGGGAGGATTCTCCCTTTGAGACTTGAGAGGGAGCATGGCACTATCAAAACCTTGACTTTGGACTCCTAGTCTTCAGAATCATGAAACAATAAATTTCTGTTAATTAAGGCATCCATGTGGTATTGTACTATGGCAGCGCTAGAAAACATAGTTGCATTTCTAACCTATTAATCACAAAACAGTTCTGAGCCACATGGTATTCTGGACATTCTGCCCAAAGTGTCCACTAGGTCTGACTATAATTGTGGTTATATTTATTTTTCTATGTATTTTTATCAATATTTGGTGCAGGTATATGGAAGTGGTAATATTAGATGCGTAGATGTTTAAAATTGTTAGGTATTTTTTATTAACTTCATTATTGTTATAAAATAATCCTTTTTATCCCTTGGTTATTCAGATTGAATATTCTATATATTAGTTGTAATTAGTTTGGTCCTAGAAGGAGGTGAGTGTAACATCCACATACTCTACAACCATCTTGGATCCTCTGATTTTGATAAAAATTTTAATTATGTAGAAAAGTACATGTACAATACTGTCTCCTTCTTATTCATCCATTTATTCCACAGATATATTTTCAGTATTTACTTTTCCAGGAATGTGCTATGTGCTAGAGATCTAAAAATCTTGAACAGACAGTTTTTGAATTTGTATATCTTGTTTCCAATGAAGAAGAGAGATATGAGACAACGTATTCATAAAGTATAAAATGTTAATGTAGGATTATGCAAGATGTCATTGGAATATACATCAGGGTGCCTAACCTTCTCTAGTAAAGTTAGTGAAGGCCTTATTGAGAAAATGATAATTATAATCCATAGTATAAAATATAATTTCCTTGATTTTATAAATATTATTAATGGAATTTTGAAAAGTACTTAATATATAAGCTTTAAAATAATGTATCTAAGATAATTGTCATAAATATTTTGATGATAAAACTTTCTTGCAACTACTTCCCTTTACTTCACTCTATTAGATTCCATATAACAATGAAATAATCAATTTACATCCTCAGACAATGGCAGGCATTCATTTCTGCATGAACACAGATGAAAATAATTGTATTAAATCTAGAAAGTCAAATAGAAAAAAAATTATTTATTTAATATTTTTCAAATTCATTCACTTCTATCTTACCCAATCACTATCATCTTACCTCATAGCACCCTGATGTCTTCCTGTATCATTGCCATAGCTCACTAACTACACTCATTAATTTCAATTTATTCTGCACTTTATTGTAGAGTAGTATTTTTTCTGAAGTGCAAAGCAAAAAAAATTATTTCTCACTACTGCCAAATAACTTTCAGTGAATCCTTATTATCTATAATAATAAAAGCATAATATGCTAATTAGACTGGATGTCCTTCCAGACGACCTTCCTGATGAAGCTGGGGCTGGGAAGGAAGCCCGAGTCCTGGGTGCCAGAGGGAAGCCGGTGCTGACAGCTGGGGGAAGAAAGGCCTACTCTTGCATGAATTCCGTGCATCAGGCCTCTAGTCCTATATATAATAATCCTACATAATAAAGAGATAATATGTAAATTCGCCATCACTCCAACACACAAGATGACTGCCCCATGTGGTCAAAGATGGCCACCCCCCTGTGGACACAAGATGGCTGCCACAAGATGGCCAGCAGGAGAGGGCAGTTGGGAGGGACCAGGCCTTCAAGGGAGAGCATTTAGGGGTGACCAGGCTGGTAGAGGAGTGAAGTTGGGAGCAACTGGGGCCTGCAGGGAAGGGCAGTTGGGAGGGACCCAGGCCTGCAGGGCAGAGCAGTTGGGGGGGATCAGGCCTGCAGGGGAGGGCAGTTAGTGGCAAACAGGGTGGCAGGGGAGCAGTTAGGCATCAATCAGGCTGGCAAGGTAGTGGTTAGGCAGTGATCAGGCTGGCAGGCAGAAGTGGTTAGGGGCAATCAGGAAGGCAGGCAGGCGAGCAGTTGGGAGCCAGCAGTCCTGGATTGTGAGAGGGATGTCTGACTGCCCATTTAGGCCTGATCCTACTGGGATTGGGCCTAAATGGACAGTCGGACATCCCTCGACGGGTCCCAGATTGGAGAGGGTGCAGGCTGGGCTGAGGAACACCCCCCAGTGCATGAATTTTGTGCACCAGGCCTCTAGTTTATTAAATAAATAAGGCCTCAATAAATTTTCAGACATCAGGTAGACAGATGGTGAATAAGTGTGATGAAGCAACAATTCATATAATCCCAGTTTCCAAGCTAATAATCAGGGACAGTATTTTAAAACTTCAGAAAATAATTATAATACTTACAGAGAGTGTATAAAGGCAAGTGTTTCAGATATGGGATCACAAGGTAAAAATATGATGGAGAGTTCATTTCAAGTAATTCATTAAATTTGGCATACTTCACACAGTTACTTCTCTCAGAGATATACCTTTGACTATCTCTATGGAGATTACATTTTAATTGGTTAATGTATTATATTCCAACTAACATAATAACAGCATCTGTTTATTTGGGTAAAATGAATTCATTATTGTCCATCCTCACCATCAGAGATTTCAGTCAACTGAACAAAACTCAAGTGGATGTTACTACAACTGTTGGGTGAGATTACTTCAGTATGTCTCAAAGGACCTAAAATAGCTAGGGAAAATATGAATGCAGAGATGTAAAAGAACAGAAGATTCTACTCAAAGTAGCTGAAGAATAATAAAAAAAATGAATCTTGACCTGGGGTGGTACTGCCTAAAATATCAAGCAAAGTAAAGACTGGACACTTAGTATTGTCCACAGGAATGTTTCCCAGGACGCCTCCATCATAGTCAGCTGCTTAAATTTATTCAGATCTCCTACAACCTTATATAAAATACTTCTCTCACATTTTATCATCTTTTTGTGTCTTAACGTGTTTGATTTGCTTTCATTACTTAGCATTATGTTACATTGAGCAATATAATTTAAGTTTGAGGATTTTATTATTATATCTACTGCAGCATGTTCAGTATCTAAAATAGCACCTGGAATGTAGTAAGAGTTCAATAAATAAGTGTTAAATGAACAAACACATTAATTAAATTTTCAGAGCTTCCCTCTTTATTTTTTTTTATTAAGTTCCATTACTTTTAGAGCAAGAGAACTTTGCTAAGCCCAATTTGGGAGTTAAAAATGAAATGAAAATTAGAAGGCATAATTGCAGGTAGAAGGAAACAGGTCACCATCACTGAAAGTCTTTGAGGCTTTGGAGCCATATCTTCAGGTATTTGAGAACTCCTACAACTCTTACAAGTAAGGTTAAAATCCTATGAAAAAAATGTGCGTATTCCAAGATACTATTTATCAAACTAAAATTCATCATAATCTTTGCTACTTTTTGACATGGACAATGTTGTATTTTAAAAGATTTTACTCTAAATTAGGTCCACTCTAAACCTTGAAAATCTACTGGATCACAAGTATGGTCTTTTTCTATTCTATAACTCATGTAATCACCAAAATTATGAGTTCACAAACACATTTAGACAGCAGAAATTTCTCTATATGTTTGATAACTTTTCTTCCCAACTGCTCAACACTAGAAATAGGCCTGCTAAAGAAAAGCCAAATAACAAAGTAAGTCTGTCTATGGTAACTTTGGCACTAGTGCTTTATTATTAAATACAAAGAGCAGAACATGAAATTACAAGAAACGTTCACATATATTAATTACTACACTGAATTAAATTGACTTGGTGAAAATATTCTACATTTTGGTAACTGTTTTCACATGGATAAACTTTCAAACTTTTAATAGATAGATAGATAGATAGATAGATAGATAGATAGATATAGATGATGTCTGTGTTTAAATATATAAAACCTAAGAAACAAGATGCCAGGTATATGTTATTCATTCAGCTGCCAAAGAATACTATTTTTATATTCCAAGATTTGAAACACAATAGTATAAATTTTTACCTTGCCTTGTGATTAGAAAATTAATTGACCTATAGCTATTCATTAAATAGTTAATAAAAATCCATACTTCTGACAGAACATTTTATAAATTGGGAATCTTTGAAAAATTGTCTTTTATAATTCCTTTTAGATAGACTATATTGGTTGAGTTATTCAATAAAATCAGTACCTAAGCAAAATAAATTACAGTTAAATTAACACATGATTTTTAAACATCATTTCTCCTTCACCAAATTATTTCTTGCATTACACTAAAGTGAGTTCATCCATCTTCTTACAACTGGCAAAGGAATCTTCATTAGCATCTTCTTTATTTTAGAAAAGGGTTATCACTTTTATGACAGATTTTCATGTCAATTTCAAAATATATCCTGATTTTCAAATATATTGAAACATATATAGACCTTAATTTTCTATCCAGGATACAAATAAACACTTTCAATGAATGGATTAATGCAGAATCGCTGTGAGCAGATTAGAGAGTAAATTCCACTACATTCCCTGAGTGTTAATCAATTAGTCATTTTCATTAGCTATAGGTCATAACATTGTAGTGCCCCCAGAGAAACCATTCCCCTCTCTTTAAAAAAAAAAAAATGCTTATTAATTCAGTTTCATTAAAGGTGTCATATCTTTGGCTAGTTTTACCTTTCCCTTTTCAGTCTCACTCACATCCTCTGGCCCTGCCCTTTGAGCATGCACAAAAGCCCACCTCTGCACATCTGCCCATGACATATGCTTAAGTGCGCCTCTAACTGCTGGCATGAGCTGTATACTAAATATTGTACCTATCAAGCTTTTACATGTTTTCATTTTAAAATTTCCATTTAAATGCAAATTCTGCCATTTAAATAGAGTCCTCATGTGCTTTATTACACTATAATTACTATTTCCCATCTTCCTACACAAAAGGCCATGGGTCACTTTTCTAGCCCTCTAAAAGTGCAATTGAAATCAGGAAGTCATCGCCAGCCATGGTAAGTGACACCCATTTGTTAAGGGGCACCCGAGGGGCTGATTCAAACAGTGCCCTAAAACCTGTCTTGTCCTGTGATTTACAGGGACAAGAACAAACAAAGCCCACAGCTACCATTTCTTCAGGTCCATGTGTATTAAATAGTTTAGCCAGAATTTGGCACAAATAAGTAGCAATTGAAATGCTGCCCTCATTCTGAAAGGAGACACATGCCAAGTGATTGAGGGTAATTCCAATGTCAAGGGACAAGTAAGAAACACACATATATTTAGATATTATCTATTCTTACTGGACAAAATGCAACTAATCATAGGTTCAACTGAATAAAATATTAGAACTAACATTTTCTACAGTATTGTTTAGTGACAACAGGTTACAAATATAAAAAGTATACATAAGATGTGAATTTAAAGGTCCTTAGAATTTATGAATGTAAATCGAAGTAATACTAGTCATTTAAGATTGTATATCTATAAAGTACTGAGAAAGCTCATGAGTTATAGCATTCTTAATATTTAGTTCTTAGTATTTAATAAAGCATTTAATAAAAACATTAAATAAAACACCTTGAGTTTATACATTTCATATATGTATAATCTTGTGGTGTGTGGTTTTATTTAGGAGGTGTGGAGGAATTGTAGGTGGCAACTAAAAAGAAAAAAATGTTTCTTTAAGCAGGTTTTCTCTAAAATGTTAAATTTACTCTGCTTTGAGAGGCTGTGTTTTAAAGTGGAAAGAATATGGATATTTTAATCAGATAAGCATGGGTCAAACAAAGAGATAATGATCAAATTGGTGTTTTTGTGCACATTTAATCTCTCTCTGAAATCAGAAACTGAGAGTAAAATATAATTCAGAAACTAACATATAGCAAGCATAGATTTAATTAATATAAATATATATAAATAAATATATATGTATAAATATATTAAAATGTGTAAATATATATAAAGCTATATATATGTATATATATGTATGTGTATATATATATGTGTGTGTGTGTATATATATATATATATATATATATATATATATACACATAAAGCTTTAGGTAATAATACCATTGAACATAGGACACATAACTTCTTCAGATATTCCACATTCCCACACATTTAGTTCCATAGTCACTATGAATATGGAATACCATTTGAATACAGGGGAAAAATACACCACTTTTCTTCTAACTCCTTGATGCATAAGCCTCTCTATTAATAGATGCTTGCAGCCCAGTTCATTGGGTTAAAATCCTAGGATCCTGGGTATTGAAGGAGCCAAATACAACAATGTACATGCATGGTAGTTTCATATTGAGCCCTGTCATTATTGACAATATCCCTTTAAAGTATATTAAATCATGAACAAGAAATATATTCTTTGTTCTACTGCTTGCTCTTACCTTGACTTCTTGTGATCTTATCAATAAAATAGGGGTAAATCAGGCTTCATTTCCTGAATTGAATTTTAATATCATTCTTATATAATAAGTATGATATTAACTATCATACTTATGATGTAATAAAATTGTTAAGCGGACTTAAACATTACTCACAAGGTTCTTACTTTCCATGCTGAACTTTTTAAAGCACATCACATCAAATTTGCTCTTTCTGTCAACTATATTATTTATTATTAATTGCCACCTAAAATTATTAACCATATCAACATTAACCTTTTGCACTCGGAGGTCGAGTGTGACTCGACACAGTTAGCATTAGAATAAAGGAATCGAGAAAAAAGCAAGCGAGTGCAAAGGGTTAAATAGTTGTTTCCAAAATATTCTAATTATTACTCTTGCTTTTGCAACTTTTCATTCAGCTAATTTGTCAACATTTGAAATGCACTTATGAAAATATAAATACATTTTGAAACTTAAGAGCATTCTTTAGCTCATGATAAAACGATTTCATAATAGATATACTTTTTAAAAGTAATTTGAAAATTCAACTCTCTCTTTAGCATAGGACAAAAGATCAAAGCACCCAAGCTCCATATTTTTAACCATCTGGCTATACTTACATAGCTGATAAGGCTGCAACTGCCAGAGCCCTCAGGGAACTTCTTAGCAACCCGAGTCATAATGTTCAGTATTCTGACTCAATGTAAAGGTTTGTATTAAAAGAAAGTGTCATTTCTTGATTTAAATGCTATTTTAAATACTATTTTCAATTAGTGAGCCTACAGGGTTTCAATTTTCCATCCCAGACTGTTCATTAAATTTTCTCCTAAGATTATGTTCTGGAAGAATTTTTTTTCCTCTCACATTCATTTTTAGAACTTAACAGCATGGCCCAAGCACATATTTTCATACTGAAAGTAGATAAACACTCTTTAAGCCTTATGCTGTGGATTTATCTTTACCCTCATTCTATTTTCTAGACAACAATATTTGAACTCTGTAAATTGTTTCAGAATGTCAGCAGAACTCAATTGCTTTTGTCAAGATATTAACAGTATCAGTAATTGAATCTTTTTCCCCTTTCATTCACGGTGCTGGCTACATTATGACATCTCTAGTTTCTGGCAGTTCACCAGATTACTGCTTAACTTAAACTTCAAAAAATGGAGCACTGGAGAAGACTCTAATTTCACCCACCTTTATTTTATTCATGTATTTCTTCTTTCAGGCAACACTAATATATCTTGAGTGCCCACTCTATGCCAGGCATGAATACAGGTGCTGGGGAGAGAGGTATGAGCAAGTCAGATAATTCTCATAAATTCTTAAATTTAGTGAGGGAAGAAAACAAAAACTAAATATGTATCCAAATCAATACATTTCATCAAGTCAGTTGTAATTATTGCAAGGAAAATAAAGAGGAGTAAAGTGAAAAAGTAGCATGAGTGGGTGAGGGAGAAGCATTACAGATGGAACGGTCAGAAACGACCTACAGAGATGACTTTTGAGAAGAATCTGCATAAGGTGAGTCAAAAACTCAGAAATATTTGAGGGAACAACAGTTCCAGGCACAGAAATAAAAGGGGAAAGACCTGGAAGAGGAACTATTTGTTACGTTCATATTGCAAAAATCCTGGCTCACTGGAGCTGATTGAGCAGAGGCGATGGATTGATTATAAATGAGATCAGGGATTGCCAAATGCCACATCATGTGGGGCCTCTAAAATTCAAAGCAAAGACTTTGATATTTAGTCTCTGTCATGGGAATTGTTTTCTTTAAAAAAAAATCACTTGGGCTACCACCTGGAGAAGTAACTTATTAGTGAAGGAGGGGAAAGAGTTATACCAGTTGGAACCTGCTGCAGTGGTTCTGGAAAGATGGTGAATTGACTCCCTAGACCAGCATACAGGAAAAGTTGACTAAAGAGACCCATTTTATAATGGAGTCAGAACAGCCATTCCAGAGTAACTTTCTTGCATGTCTTATTCCTTGAACCTCTGTAATGCATGACCTGGACAAAATAGCTTTGAATTGGGGCAAAACAACATTGTCTCACAAACAAGGGTTTGC